>JADRCH010000332.1:1042845-1059638 GCA_019843965.1 Rhynchomys soricoides
TGCCATACTATAGGGGGATGCTAGAGCAGTGAGGAAGGAGTGGGTGGGTGGGTGGGAGAGCACCACCATAGAGGCAAAGGGTAGGGGGGAAGGAGGGATTGGATAGGGAATTTGTGGAGAGGTAACCGGGAATGGGTGATATAATTTGAAATGTAAGCAAATAAAAAAAAGAAAAAAAATCAAATAAATGTGGCTGAACTAAAATAATTGTAGGTTTTGATGAGAATGAGAAAAGAATCTCATAGTTATATTGTTGGAGTCCAAATACTGAATTAGATATCAGTTCTAAATTTTCTTTTAACAGTGGGTATATGATTTATTTGACATATACAAGAGATATGTTTTAATTTTCTTACAACAGAAAATGTTTTTAGGCTATTTAGTCATAACAAATTTAAACATGATACATATTGTAAATTGAATGTGTTTTGTAATTCTGATATATTTATAACAAATTTGGTAGCATGTTCATTAGTGGTTCTCTATTTAAAAGTATTCACACTCTTCAAAAAATAGGTGTAAATCACTTGGTATAGGAGAATGTAACTGAATATGATTAAAAAATAAAACTCACAAACTCTGCAAATGGTACTCCTGAAAATTTTTAGCAGAAAAAACCACTCTCATTTACATTGCCATTAGCAATCCCTTAGAATGCCCATGTGTTATTTACCTCTCTATATCAATTCTTTCTCTAAAGCAAAATAGTAATCAATAATTTTCTAGTTGTGTTTCCAAAAAATGCACTTCATCTATCATTGCTTAATATGTTTCAATACAGCTTTGACCTGTATATTTATTGAACCCTTTCTGCCTCTAAATTCTTATTTAATCCTCAATGTGCTGTAATAAAATTTTTGAGCAATACCAATACATATTGACAATTAGATTATTGCTAATCTTCTTTGCACTACAGTATTGTGGAGATCTGTAAACTATCCTGCTTGCTTTTCACTAGTAGATATGCTTTTCACTTTTCCTTACACAAAATTCCTCCAGAATCATTATTTTCTTATGGTTATTTGTGCTTCATATTCTCTTTCTCTTTAATGCACAGAGAATGAGGCAAATACAGATAATATTTATAAATATATTTTCAAAATAAATGTTAGATGTACGTACCTTATTATTTCAGATCAGTTGTAAGCTTGGTGCTTAATTTGTATTCTATCCTGAAAGCCACATAGAGGATGTTATCACAAACAAAAGCCTGAAGATATTATAATCAATATTTATGAAACACCAAATTTATGAAAGCTTATATTTAGAAATGTTGTCACTCTAGTTGTCAGATTAAATGTAGTGCTTTGTAGATATGAGCCTAGTAAGATAGGACATAGAAAATCAGATTTCAGAACATAATTTTTTTTTTAAATTTCAAATGTAAACCTCAGATTAAATTCAAATTTCTAGTTTTATCATATTAATTTTTCTAGAGCATCATACATGAATGCTAAGGGAGGTGAGAAATAATCTGTGGGATTAGTATTCAAATTTTGTAAGAAATACACAGTGTTAGTCTTGAGTAAAGTTATAACCAAACTACTACATGTTCATAACATAATCTTCCTGTAATGTCAAAACATTATCTACTACAAATATTTTGCCTTGATCAAGGCAACACCCTTGCTTTATATTTGCAGAGTAGATTTGATTTGTCTAATTATCAACAGTGAAAATGTACACATATAGCAGCAACACATTTTTGTTCTGGATTAAACTGTAGAAAAAGAAACACAGGCATGGATGCAGGAGGGCGCTTTTAGATGCCTAAACTTGTATATTACATATTCAAGGATTGTCTCCACCTACCCCACTCACCATGCATCTTGATCCTTTTCTTGAATATCTGCTGTTATACATTTCCAAGTTTCTCTTGAAATATCTGCCTTCTAACTCCATAAAGCGCACAAACCTTACTCAAGAATTACCCCATATACAGTCAAACAGAATTTCCACACCATCATAAAATTTTACACAAATAAATTTTCTGATTTTATATATATATATATAAAACTAGGCTGATCCATCGTTGTCTGGATACTTTTGTTGGTAGATTCCCACTAAGTATCTATCAAAATTTGCAACATTTACCTAGAAAGAATGACTCAGTTTTGCCCACCAAGCTTCCAAGACACACCTACTTTCAGATACACTAAATTGCATGACCCTAGGCTACTGAATGCCTATGATTTCACCATGCCCAATATTCACCTAATCAATAAAAACAACAACAAAAATTGCTTCTTAGTATTTGAAATCTTTAAATTGTTCTTGATACTAAATCCGTTATTTGGAAAAATGTTGACTTGAAGGTGGCTATAAGTGGTTAGATATTATTAAATCTCTGTTCTGAAATTTTCAAAGAAAACAGTGTGGATATGTCAGTTATATAGATACCCAGACACATTAGAATGTGAAGCATCCGATATTTCTTTCATGCACAAAATGGAGCACAAGGAGAAAGGCTTAATACCCATTAAAGTTTTACATTTGTCATAGTCAGATTCCATAGCAGTTTAAACTAAATATCTGGGAAGAATTTGAGTCATTGTTTCAATGATATTTTGAAATACCTTCTTATATACTAATTTTAATGTAGTACCAATTTTCTATAATTCTTTCCAAATCTGTGATTATGTTTCGCTGCAGTCACAAGAGTTTTAAAAACTACCAACAGATTCTATAGTAAGTAACTTCAGACAGAGGAATGAACCTATAAAGAACCCCAGCTTACAGTAGTCCTTTGGTTCTGTTTGTAGACTAATTCACCTGCCTTGATATATATCTTCCCTTTTTAATCCACGAGTGGTGGAGATGTGTCATCATAAGGACTTTATTCCTGTTCATTGCTCAGAGTTTGCACGTAGGCCGTATAGCTTGTACTGTATTTCAGTGCGTGTTGTCCATCTTTTGAAACTCAAACCAGATCACTCAGAATGTGGCCATGAGTGATATCAGTAAAAATCCACCCACAAATAACCTCTCAAAAACAGTTCTTTTTATATGTATGGTTTCTTACTTAATGAAGTTTTAGTTTCAAAGGTATTCTTTTGGTAAATATAAAGGAATGTTCATGAATATTGTATATAATGTATTCCTAAGACAATCATGTAATTTATTTGTAATAATTTAATTTCAACTTCTTTTCAGAATAGAGAAGTTCCAATGAAAATAACTGCCATTTACAATGTTTTAAAAATACAATATTAGAAAAAATTTTAGTCATCTCTTGACCATACAATCTAGCCAATAATAAAATAATTAATAGATAACGAAGGTGAAGTTACCTACTAATATGGCCAGTACTTACTTCTGATTATGTTGCATTTTCTAAATTTTAGAAATATAATAGCCTGCATTTCTATTATTTTATTTCAGTTTGTAAGTTAGTGTGCCGGTAAAAGGTTTTCCTGGATTCTAGAAAGGAGTTTTGGCATCTCCTGGACTTCTTGTCTAATGCTCATCTACTTTCTAGTTTGTGATAACACCATCTCTCCAAAGCTTCACGGTTTAAACATTGATAAATGTTCATAATGTCATTCTCAATTTTCATGAACATACCAATTCATTACAGAATGACATCAAAAATATATTACACAAAGAATCAACTTTTAATACAGTTCTATCCTGGAATATTAAAAAAAGAAACAACATTCTTTTTAGTAGGTTATGTGCATGTATGTCTGTTTATGACTGTGTGTGTGTGTGTGTGTGTGTGTGTGTGTGTGTGTGTGTTTAGGTATGTGTGTACTTTTTATACTTGCACATGTGCTTAGAGGCCAGAGGACAATATAAGGCAACATTCTTTTTATTTATTCATTTTTTATTTTTTCTACTTTATTTACATTTCAAATGTTTTCCCCTTTCCAGATCTCCCCTTTGGAACCTCCCTATTCCTTCCCAACTCCTCTGCCTCCATTGGGGCATTCCCCCACCCACCTACTCACCCACTCTCATCTTCCCTCCTTGGCATTCTCCTATACTAGGGGATCTAACACCCTCAGGCCCAAGGGCCTCTCCTCCCCCAACTTTCTTTGTCATTCTTCACCTTATTTTTAGAAGTAGGATCTCTCACTTAACCTGAAACTCATCTGTTGGCAAGAATAGGTATCTGCTCTGCCAGCACTCGGGTGCATGGCAAGGGATCATAGTTGTTCAGGTACTAAGAACCATACCTAATTTTTCATACTTTTCAGGTGAGGCCTTAATCCTCTAAGCCCACTTTCTAGCCCCCCAAAGGACTCTTTAAAGATACAATGTCTCCTTTTTAAGTTTCAGTCCTGATAGGATTAAAATGTGGTAGGATTCTTTATGAATGCTAAAATGTCACAAATCTAACACAATGACATGCCAGCACTTATCAAACAACCATGCTATGATGTCACTATAAATACAGAATTAGTTCTACTTGCAAAGCATAATGAAAATGCAAGTTATTTACATCAAATATTCATTTGCAAAAAAGGATTTTCATTTTGTTATAAATGAAAAAATACAGGATGCATAAATTTCTTGCTCTCTACTTGATGCAAACATGGAAAATGAATAAGATGTTTAATTTTTGGAGTATTCAGATTTTATCATGTTCATATGTTTGAATATTAAAATGTAAACTGATAATTGTTTCATTTTATTGAATTCAGGTATTTTTATAATATATTCTGACTATAGTTTCTCTTCCCTATGCTCCTCCCAGCTTCTCCCATTTTTATCATTGTGTAATTCAAAAGTTGATTTTTCTGCCCTCACATTTTATTTCAATTCAGACATGGTATTATATTGCTTATCTCAAGAATGTTCTGTCTTATATATGTGTAAAGAATTCTTAGCATTTATTTTCAGCTTTGTCAATGAAAGCTAATCACCTAATGGCTAGGCAAAAAAGTGAATAGGGTAGGACTTCCACCAGCCAGCAGAAAGAGAGGCAGGGGAAGACAGAGACAGATTGGACCACAATGGGGAATGAAAGTCATTCATGAGAACTCAGCTAACGCACGGAAGACCCTAAATGCAAGTATTATGGGGATTTTGGCTGGAAGGTTTATCAAATTAGTTTAGGGGATTGAAATAGATTGAATGATTACCCAAGTATTGTGAGAAAGCCAGATCTTGGGTTTTTTTGTTTGTTTGTTTTTGTTTTTTCTGCATCATTATTCGTGAAATAGCTAGGCAAAAGAAGAACAGCTGCTATATTAATTTTATAAATATGTTTATACTAATTTACATATTAGGACCAGGTGAGAAAATGCAGTAGGAGGAAAAGTGTACCAAGTACAGGCAAACAAACCAAAGACTCCAATTCTGAGTCCCACAAAAACAGCAAGCTACAGGATCATATCATAAATGCAGTGAACTTAACACAAATCCATGCATACACTTTGATTGTCATTAAGTGTCTTTGTGATCCTTTGAGTGCTGTTTAGTTGTTTCTTTAAATATATTGTCCTGGTGTACTATACCCTTCTTTCTCCTCTTCTGTGGAGGTGCCGCCCTTCCTCTGGCTTCTGCTGTGTTTCTCAAACTCCTATGGGAGTCAACTAATGGAATCTGCCTATTTGGAATCTCTCTTGTAATAGCTGGTTCTGGTTCTCTGTATCTGATTTTATTAGCTGTTAGAGGAAGCCTCTTTCCTAATAAGTAGTCTAGAAAGTAATTTATGACTATAGTCAAATATCATTAAGAATTATTTTATTGTTATTTTTCCATCATAGTTCTCTGTGCTGTGTTTCTTGATCATCCAGGCAGTGTTTAGTATTGTCTCCTTTTCATGGCATGGACCTCAAACTAGACCAGATATTCAAGGTGATTAAAAAAAACCTTCCTACATTTTTAAAAATGAAGAATATGTGAATTTTTGTCATAGATGGAATAAGATGAAGACAGCAAAATAACTGTTGGATAGGACAATATAGAATTCGGTAATAATACTTTTAAAGCAGATTGTTTATACATAGAGTGTGAGAGTAGAAACTAGTTGTTTTAATAAAGTGGAATGGGATGTTACTGCACACAGATAACAAACAATAAAATAATCTAAATATGTAGAATCACATGGATAGGAACATGAAACTGGGATAGTATTCCAAGAATGTGGAGGCCAAGGAAAGTTTAAAGATATCACTGGGCTTCAACATCTCTGAATAACAATAAAATACATTTAAAAAATGTGAAAATATTCTATTTCATATCTAGAATAATATTTTTATAGAAATAAAAAATGTTCTTTGGAAATACAGAAAGCATTATTCAAAAAATAAGGTCAGTTGTTGCATTTTAGGTTAGGGAAATCCAGGTTCATAAAAATGGTTAGTGAGCCTTGTTATTTGTGCCAGGTTAATTATTGGCTTGGAGGTTTTGTCGTTTTCTAGTAAATGACACCTATTTTGAAAATGGGAGCATGTTTGAATTACAGAAAATTTGTAGATCTGTCCATTTGAACTCCCTACCAAATATTTTTAATGAGGTCAAGTCATAATGCTTGACAATTTGCCCAGATCTCTTCAAGTCTCGATATAAAGTAAATGAGAATAAACTTCAAAATTAGGAAGAGAAAGGAATGGAGAGGAGAGAATGTGATATGAAGGGAAGAGATCAAAGAATGAGAGAGGAGAAAGAATAAAAGAAAATGTCACAGAGAAATTAAAGAAAAAAAGGTTCAAGTTCAAGATGCCTTAAACTCTTAAATATGATTATGAAGATAGAGGACAGAGAAGTGCAGTGGGTGAGCACAATATGAATATCTTTTGATGATATTAAGAATTTTCATAATTTATTGCACTGAAAGAATTGCAGCATTTTCTCTATATATTGTGCTGATATCTCAGCAAAAGAAGTTTGTCATTGCTCTGATTTTTACACTATGCAGTACTAAATAATAAGAATCAATCTCAAGTTATTGTTGAGCTATTTCACACACACACACACACACACACAGAAGAAGCCATGAATTTGAGAGAGAAAAAATAAGTGGTATATGGGAGAACTTAGAGTGAGAAAAGTGAACAGGGATGATGTATTATGTTGCAAATTCAAAAATAATTGAAAAGGGAAGAAGGAAAAAAAAGAAATGTATAACTTTACTACTGTATTAGGGTTTCCATTGCTGTGAAGAGACACCATAACCATGGCAAGTCTCATAATAAACTACATCTAATTGGGGCTGCTTTACAATTTCCGATGTACAGTCCATTATTGTCATGGTGGGAAGCATGGCATTATCCAGGCAGACATGGTGCTGGAGAAAGAGCTGAAAGTTCTATGTCTTGATCCAAAAGTAGACAGAAGACTGCCTTCTACAGGGAGAATGATCTGTTTTCCATCCTGGGTAGTGTTTAACAATAAGATATCAAATCCCTCCACCAGAGGGATGCACTTCCTCCCAAAGGCCACACCTACTAAAAGTTCCACCTCCCATGGGCCAAGTAAATTCTAACAACTGCACTTACCATTTGCACTCATACAGATGTGCTTGTATATATGCATGGATGTGCCCGTGTGTGTCTGTATGTGCCTGTTTCTATTTATCTATGTATCTATCAATTATCTACCTATCATTAATTACCTATTAATATATCTATCCCCTATCTATCTATATTTCTACTATCCAACCATGTATAAGCTTATTGATATAAGGAGTTTTAATATTTGAAGTACACAATCCAATGCTGCTGATATAAACTAAGAGAAGAAAATGAATAACTGAAAACAACCTTTATGTTAGACAAATATCATGATCCTTCTGGCCCCTTGCAGACTCCATCTTCATGTTATCTGATCCATTTTCTGAAGGACTATTGTTAGTTTCATTGTACAGTTTTGTTGGTCAAAATTTTTCAAGGTTTATTGTAAAAAAATGTTTTAAGTTTGTTGAAGAATATCTCTTATATACTGGGATCGTGCTTGTTGGCTTGTGGAGATTTTTTCTCTTCTGAACTTTACATTATTTCAAGTTACTTATTTTTGGTTGTTGAGAAGTTCCTGATAGTTTTTGATATTATTGTAGTATATGCAATCTTCTACCATATTTATTTATGTTAAGATAGTTCATTTTATAGTTGTTTTCAGAAGCTTGATTCCTATGTGTCTAGGAGTAGTTTTACTTCAAGGTCTTTTGCTTAAAATGTGATTCATAGATTTAGTCAAATTTTATGTGTTTGGACATTCTTAATATCCTGGATCGTTTTGGGTCTTGGGATACAAGGTACTATTTTTACTCAAAATTCAGTAAGTATCTCCTTGACTTTTGTTTTTGATTTTGATTTTTTTTCACTTTTTTAGTTTATGTTTTCTTAAAAACAAATTATCTTCACTTTCAGTAACAATAAATATTTCCAAAATTTCTGACTTTAAAGTTAATAATTACTGAACTTTACATATTTCAGATTTCCTTTCTAGAGTGTTTATTCTTCCTTTGTTTATATGTATACCTCACTGATATTCTCACTTGTTCTATATCCATATTTTCCATTACATGTCAAAATATAATGTTCAGGTTTCTCTCTTGCTTCCAGCATTTTTGTCATTCTGTTTAGCTTCTTTACAGACAGAAATCAGACATCTAAGTTACAGATTATGTGGAATCTGGTAGGGCCAGTCCCACCAGTCTGAAGTTCTCCTGAAAATTAGTACACCACAACAACTACACAAAGAAAATTTGTGAGTCCAGTATGAGAACTGAGGAGCTGAAAGACTTCTACCATGGGTAGGTAAGAAGTGTTTGTTGTAAGGAAAATTTTAATTCATTCTGACAGTTTTAATGAGATAAATAAACTCAGCATTTTGCAACCCAATGCTAATTAGAAAAATGGAAGATGGTCTATCATTGTTCTTTAGTGACTAACTGACCTCATGGTGTTGCATGTATGATCACATGGGTAACTCAGTATCTAAAACCTCTGAGACTGAAAGCAACAAAGCCCTTGCTTTGATGTAATTGACCTTGGCTTGAAAAGGGTAGAGTTTTGTGGGAAATATATTGTTTTCCAATAATAGTCAAGTGACTTCTTTCCAGAAAGTTGATTGGCTCCAAAAATTCATTCTACTACTTTGTTAAGAAAGTTCAGATGATTCAGAGAGAAAGAGAGAGAGAGAGAGAGAGAGAGAGAGAGAGAGAGAAGATAAAGAGAATTAAAAAGAGGTACTCAAAGGCAGGAAGAAATAAAGGAAACAGATATTTTTCAATTCTGTTCATTTCCGATCTCAAATATTATAAATGATATTGAACAGCACAATCATCCACATGAATACAAAAATACATTTTATTTATATTCATTAGTACTTTGTTGAAGAATTACATATATTTTATAACACAAGTAGACATAATTTTATAATATATATTAATTTTATCCTGAGAAATTTATACATACGCTTGGAGAATAAAATACTTTAATAAATAATGAAACTTTCACTATTTACATATGTGCACAATTTTAGCTTTATATAAACCATTGTTTGAAAATATTTCCTTAGATAAATACAGGCATTCGAATTGTAGTTTCAGATTTAAGATTCAGGTTTCTAACTATTCTAATACTGAGAAGCATATGACAACTTAAATTATGAGGATAATATTAATGTTTTACTCACAGTGAACATGGTTTGTATTTCACTGTGCCTTTGCTTTGCTTTTATTTTGATGTATAATCTACACATATGTCTACATGAATGCCATAGTGCACAGGAGTGTCCCAACACTTTTTGACATTCTGGCTTAACATATGTCTTTTAAACAAGATTAGTTTGGGCTTTGATTTAAAGCACCTATTTTTGCAGTCATGCAAAATTGATTGTTTTCCTTGAAAGTTCTTATTACTCAGGTGCAATTTCCATCTAAAACTATTGCTGACCTTTGTGGCAATATGCAAGTACATATGCTATTGTGTTTTTGTGAGGGTAGTAGCTACATCCTATTCCAATTACCTCCATGTCATAATGGCTTACTCACATATCTGTGTCTTCCACTGAGTTATTCTAACATCAATGGGAGAGCATATCGTCTGTTTTCTTTGTAATTTCCTAGCCCTGACAACATGGTTTATGGATGATGGTCTTAGGAAAATAAATCTCATTATTCTTTACCTGAAGACTCACAAGAAATATTATAAGAAGAAATAAATTGAATGCATATTTGTATAACTAGTTTCTAACTATATAAGGTAATCTAATATAATATGCCAATATGTATAATTGAAATTTTTTGGCTATTTCTCATTTGTAAAATAAATTTCATTACCACGAAATTTTACAAAGAAATGTTTGGTAATTCAGAGAATAAGTTAAACAATAATCGGCAAATATATTACACAAAAAAGAAAGAAAAGTAAAAGAACTAAAATGTAGGAGAATATTCCAATGAATGTGGGTTAGTTACTAATGCAGCTGATGAATAAAATTTATACATGATAAATGTTCTGTATTGAGCTCTTGTACTTGTTTACAGCACATTAGACAAAACTGAGCAATTCATACTAAAATGTTTACTTTCAATGCTTACTTCCATTACTGATATTACAAGGTGAAAGGCATAACCATAGTTTCCAATTTCCTGTTTTACTCTCTGTACTAAGGAAATTAAGCACACCTATTAAAAGGAATCTGACTTTAACCAATCTATGTTATATCTTTGCATTTGCCTTTTTTATTTTATAAAAACACATTTTTTGCATCAAAGAGAGGTTATTAAGAAAACCATAAACAATCAAAATAGAGTTGTGGAGCCCCATGCCAATGGTTACATCTACAAAACATTTTCAATGTCTAAGACTCGGGGAACAATTTTTACCTGGGGCAGGAAGATATTAAGACATTGAGAATCAGGGAATTTGCCATGAGATTACTGCTCCTAGTACTATCAGAAATTAGGCCCATAGATTCTTACCAATGTGACTACTAAAACAGGAGCTGAAAATGCCCAACAAAAACAGACCTAAACCTTACACTAAGAACTAAAGGCAACAAAAAATGCTAAGAGCAGAGATAGAGTCTTCCTTAGGCAAGGACACACCAATGGTCAGCCATGAAAACATACATACAAGTAATATTATACAGATGAGCTAGCTATATTCAGGAGTATATATGCATACAAATATATGCCCGTAAGAAAAACTCATAAAAAAAAAACCAAGGCCATGAACTTGAAAGAGAGCAAAAACAGATATATGAGAAGTCACCTGCATAATATCAACCTTACTTGTAGTAACTCTGGAGTTATTAAGATGCAGTGAAATGATCTTTATAATAATGTTTATCTAGTTTTAGATAATTTGTTATTTAACCCTCAAGATTGGTGAGGTTAGCTCAATGTGAGCTCTGTTTTATTTACTCCTATTTCTATATAAAAATAGAAAGTATACTACAACAAAATTATGACCCTGTAATATTAGTATATTTGTCAATGACAAATGGCAACTTAAAATTCAATGAAAAGACATACATTCCCATGTAGGTTTGACTCAAAGCATTCAAATATTTTTTAATTAATCTTGGGGCCTGTGCACTGAATAGGGAATGTTTGCTTTTAAAGTAAATTTGAACAAATTTTACAAAAGTAATTGATGTTTGCTAATTCTCTATTGATATAAAGAAGATATGTTTTACTACTGAAGAATTCTTCTTCATCATCATAATCATCATCACCACCACCATAAATATTAAGTAAGAAAATGCATCTTTTAACCACAGAGGCAACAGCATTTACTATCACAGAAGCATTAAGACATGGTATTTGGATGCTTCTTTAGAAGTATGTTTCCATGTGACCCTTTGAATATTGCTCAGTATTGGCTGTCACTTCCCATATTGATTCTTTTTACCCCTACTTTTTATTCCCCTTTTTATTTAATGTACTTCTTTCCATAATTATGTACTGTATTTCCATTTCTTGGGAAATAACCCATACACTTTTAGTCCTTTATTCTATACCTAGCCTCTGTTGTTATCCAGATTGTAGAAGGCATAAAAATGGATTGATTAAGAGAAAGCATTCAAGTTTTTGATAGTTGTTGATTTAGGTCAGAGTTGCCTTACTTAGAATGATTATTTCTACTTCCATCCATTTGTGTGATCTGTTCTGCAAATATCGTAAATTTTTGTTTAGTAGCTGAATAATTTTCCATTTTGTTAAAATAACATAATTTCATTATCCATGCATTAGTTGATAGGCATCTAGCCTATTTTCAACTAATGTCTATTATCAGTAAAGCAACAATGAATATGGAAAAGCAAGTATCTCTGTATATATGCATACAATGTGAGTATGGGGAGACATTACCATAATTCGACTCTTTTGTGACCATATTAATCCTCCAGTGCCATATTAACATTATTTGTATTGTTGGTTAACAGGCTCTTGGTAAACCCTGAAGCATTTCAGGCTAGTGCTAATGCCATTGTTTGCACTCCATAAACCATTCATTTATTGTTGAAGACAATAAAGACATAATTTATTGAGCAAGGATAATCCATGCTAGTTTCTTTCTATAGGTTTCAACTATACTAAGTAGTGTTTATGCTTTTGAGAAGTACTCTACATAATCTCAAGAAAAAACAAAAACTATCATCCCAGCTACAATCTTTTTGATCTTTAGTAGGTAACCAATCTGCAAGTTATCCTGGTACAATACCAGAAAAAAAAACTGGGCTAATCATTCTATAATTGGATATAAGGTCTACTTCATAAGATATAACCCATGACTATTATGTCAGCTATTACAGTGAAGAATCTGAGACTGCCGAGGACCTAGAAGAAAATCAAATATTATTGCTCTCCTAAAGAAACAATGCAATAAAATGGTTAACAAAACACTATTTTGTGATATGCATAGATCAGTGTCTTCGTTGGAAATCACCAGATAAGTTTCCTGCTGTAGTAGATTGTAACAAATATAAAGACCCTCAAAAGAAATATGTATAGAGAGTAGATGGAGACTTTGGAACATTCTACCATAAATGGGATGTCTTCCCTCTGGACTCAAGAAACAATGCAGAAAAAGAGGTAGAAAAATTGTAAACATCAGAGGGAATGGATGACACCAAGTAAAGTGTGTCTTCTAAACACAAGATTGACACACATATGAACTCACAGAGATTGTGGCACAGTCCACAGAGAGTGCACAAATCAAAACCAAATGGAGTCCCAGCATTAAGAGGGGGAAATGGATGTCAGAGCTCACAGATCTATTTAAAATGATATCTATAAGTAAGAATGACTTGCAAAAGAAAAAAATTAGTTTTATCCTGTGGAATACAGCTAGATATATTAACTACATTTAAGGGTAGAGACCCAGGCACAGCAGAAGATAATCAACACAATGTGAACAAGATAGTATACTATAGACATTTTGTCTCATTCCTTTGTTTGGGTATTTTTATGTTCTATTATTAGTATGTTTCTTGTAGAGTATGGTGCGTGATTTTGTGTTGTTGTTTTTTTTATGGGTTTTTCCTTTTGTGTGTATAGCAGTTTATGTGTTTTCTTTGTTTTTATTTTTCTTTGTTTTAAATTATGATTTATTTTAGTTTTGTTTTGCTCTTTGTTTTCAAAACAGAAAGAGAATAAAATCATGTGTTTTGGCTGCCGAGTGATCTGTGGAGGATATGTGAATAATTTGAGGAGAAAAATTATGATCAAAATATGATATAGAAAATATTTTTCATTAAAAATAAATTTTAAAAATATTCTATTTCTATATTATAATTTATTGTTTATATATTATTTTCTAATCTATATCATATCATTGAAATTATTTTTAAAACAACTATTTAGTCAATTCTTTTCTCTATATTTGTAACAATAGAAATCTTTTTTTTTCATATTTTATTTACATTTCAAATGTTTCTCCCTTTCCAGATCTCCCCTTTGGAACCTCCTCATTCCCTCTGCCCTCCCCCTGCCACTATGGGGATATTCTCCAACCCACCCACCCACCCACCCACCCACTCTCGTCTTCTCTCCTTGGCATTCTCCTATACTGCAGGATCTACCACCCTCAGGTCTAAGGGCCTCTCCTCCCCCTGATAACAAGACCCTCCTCTGCCGCATTTGTAGCCAGCACCATGGGTCCCTCCATGTGTATTCTTTGGTTGGTGGATCAGTCTCCAGGAATACTGGGGGGTCAGGCCAGTTGCCACTGTTGCTACCTTCCTGGGGATGCACACTCCCTCAGCTCCTTCAGTCCTTTCTCCAAGTCCTCCATTTGGGACCTCCCACTCCGCCCTACTTTTGCTGTGAAGTGACTCTTAGGTATTTCAAACTTTTGGGCTAATAACCACTTAACAGTGAGTACATCCCATGTTCATTCTTTTGTGACTGCGTTACCTTGCTTAGGATGATATTTTCAAGATCCATCCATTTGTCTGCGAATTTCATGAAGTCATTGTTTTTAATAGCTGAGTAGTATTCCATTGTGTAAATGTATCACATTTTCTGTATCCATTCCTCTGTGGAGGGACATCTGGATTGTTTCCAGCTTCTGGCTATTATAAATATGGCTGCTATGAACATAGTGGAGCTTGTGTCTTTATTACATGTTGGAGCATCTTCTGGGTATATGCCCAGGAATGGAATAGCTGGGTCCTCAGGTAGTATTATGTTAATTTTTATGAAGGTTCGCCAAACTAACTTCCAGAGAAGTTGTTGATATTAATATTGGGAGTGCTTAATGAGGGAAAATGTTTATCACTGATGAAACAGACTTGTGTATTGAGCTTCTATAGATTGTGTTGAGAAACAGATAATAATGATGTAACTGTTCAAAACACAGTCATAACTTACTGCTGGGTAATATTACTAAATTAGAGGAACACAAAATGTTTTTGAAACTACATTAAAAGTTATCTTTTAAAAAGTATATATTTTTTCATCAAATGAAAGCAAATATAAAAAGCAATATGGGGAGGTACCAGAAGATAAGGATCGTTATTTTCCATAGAAAGTTGGTTAGAGCTATGAAATGTGAACAGTCACCCCACCTGGCTTCTTGTGTGGACTTATGCTTCCTCTTGAGATGTACCTAGTGATGCAGATACTCTGTTCAGGAAAGCATTATTTAAAAGAAAATGTTTCTGTTTTGCCACAAACTCTTGAATTTCAAAGGGAAACATTACATTGTGGTAGACTAAGGTTACTCATGAGGAAAAAACCTAAAGCTTCAAGAACATAAAATTATTATAAAATTGTATACACCTGATCTTCAGTGCATGAAGTAAAATCTGACTAATGTTAGATATATAAATATTTACATCTCAATAACAGATGAAATAATGAGTCAAAATAAAATTATTGATATGATTAGAAGCCTCATGGACCTATAAAGAGTCTGTAGAATAATATAAAGTTCAATAAGAACAGAATATGTTTATTATGAGCAAGCATTAAACATTTTTAAGATAAGTGAGGAGGAAGAATTATGTGATCAAAGGGGCCAAATACACCATGAGAGCATGACATATAGTATCAACAAAGCAGTGCTCATGGGAACCTAGAAAAGCTGAAACAGCAATCACAGAGCCTACATGGGTGTTCAGTAGGTCCTCAGCATAAATGTTATGGTTATTGGCTTAGTATTATTTTGGGACTTCTGACAGAATGAAGTTTTCTATGACTCTATGGCTGCTCCAGGGACATATTTCTTCATATTGACTTAAATTGCCCAGTCTTGATATGATGGTTTGTACCTGGTCATAATGTAGATTGTTGTTGTGTGTTTGATACATACTGCTGAGTGGTCTAACCTTTCCTCGGTGAGGAGTTGAATCTAGGAAGGGGTGGCAGGGGTGTTGTGAGGAATGTAGTGAGGGGAAGCTTTAGTCCATATGGAATGTATGAGAGAATGAATGAATGAATGAAGCATAGGCAACATTTTAAATATCAAACAACATTTGAAGGATTCAATTTAAAGAATGTATTTTCTGACCAGTGGATACATGCAGTAATGACCATAACATAATGGATATTGAGCCATTCATGAAGGCATGGAAATTAAATGCATAGTTCTGTTTCCTATGCATAAAAGAGGAAATCAAACAAACTAAAATAAAGTAAATTTAATTAGATTGGAATGATACTAGACCACATCAACATTTATGGCATGCATTGAACTTGCCTAAGGGAGGGTATGTTTAGTGCTAAGTACAGATAATAAAGAAGAGCAATGATCTGAAAACTAATCAAAATCTCCATCTTAAAATTATGAGAATACAAAGAAATTACCTTCAAATGAGAATAAAACAGTAAACAGCTGAACACAGGATAAAAATATCTCAAATAGAGTCTGAGAGATGGGCAAAATTCAGAATACTTGCTATTCTTGAAAAGGATTCCAGTTTGATTCTCAGGGTCCATGATCCACTTGAATTTCCACTCCAGGTGTTCATTCAAACTCTTCTCTTCTCTGCAAGTCACCTGCAATAACTTGCAAAAATACTACCCTACAGCAGACAACTCATACATAGAATTAAACATAAACTAAACATATAAAATTAAAATTAAGTATGGAGAGATGACTTTGTATTCAAGAGCATGAGTTATTTCTTCCAGAAGTCCCCAGTGTGGTTCTTAGGAACAAATACTGGCTCAGTATTGTCTGCAACTTTAGTTAAGGGATTCAGTGTCTTCTCCAGGGTACATGGACACTAGGTATGAAAATGGTACACAGAAATATATGCAGAAAGACGATCGATGCACCTATAAGAAATACAATTTAAGGTGATGATGATGATGATGATGATGATGATGAAGAAGAAGAAGAAGAAGAAGAAGAAGAAGAAGAAGAAGAAGAAGAAGAAGAAGAAGA
>JADRCH010000332.1:1062469-1079496 GCA_019843965.1 Rhynchomys soricoides
AAAGTCAGTCCTATCAGGATTACATCAGACTTTTCAACAGAGACTCTAAAAGCAGAAGATACTGGATACTTGTAATGCAGACCCTAAGAGAACACAAAGGCCTGTCCAGGCTACTATACCCAGCAAAACTCTCAATCATGAAAGATGAAGAAACCAAAATATTCCACGAGAAAGCCAAATTTAATTATATATATATGTATATATATATAATTAAATATATATAAATATATTTATATATTTATAATATATTATAATATTATATAAATATATTTATATAATATATATAAATATATATTATATATAATAATATATAAATAATATATATATTATTAAATATATATATATATTTCCATATATATATATGTGGAAAAATCCAACACAAGAAGTGTTCTATACCAGAGACAAAATAAGAAATTAATCATCTTACAGAAAAAAATAAGAGTATCACACACACATAATTCCATATCCAACAACAAACATAACAGGAAATAACAAACATATCTCTTTAATATCTCTTAACATCAATGGACTCAAATCTCCAATAAAAAGACATGAGCTAACAGACTGAATAAGCAAGCAGGATCCAGCATTTTTCTGCATTCAAGAAATAAACCTCAATGACAAATTTGATCTCAGATTAAAAAGCTGGAAAATAGTTTTCCAAGCAAATACTTTCAAGAAACAAGTGGAAGTGGCCATTCTCATATCTAATAAGATAGATTTTCAACCAAAAGTTACCAAACGAGATAGGGAAAGAACACTTACTATTCATTAAAAGAAAAGTCCAACAAGATGAAACCTGGATTCTGAAAATAAATGCCCCAAATGCAAGGGCACCCATATTTGTAAAACAAACTTTACTAAAACTCAAAATACACCTTGAACCTCACAGAAAAATAGTGGGATACTTCGCCAGACCCTTCTGGACAATGGATGGGTCACTGAAACTGAAACAAACAGACAACCAAAAACAAACATAAAAGAAAACCATAGACACAGTGATGCCAATAGAAATTATTTGCTAAATGTATTTAACAAATATCTACAGAACATTTCAGACTAAAACAAAACAATAATCCTTTTTCTCAGCATGTCACAGAAACTTCTCCAAAACTGATCATGTATTCTGACACAAAACAAGCCTCAACAGATACCAAATAACTCTGTTCTCAAAGATAACTTAGTCAGAGAACAAATAGCGAAAGAAATTGAAGACTTTCTATAATTCAATGAAAACGAAGTCAAAGCATTTTATTATATCCAAACTTATGGGACACAATGAAAGCAGTGGTAAAAGGAAAATTCATAGCACTAAGTGTTCTGATAAAGAAACTGGAGAGATCGTGCACTAGCAACTTAACAGTCCACCTGAAATACCTAGAATAAATAGAAGTAAACACACCCAAGAGGAGTAGTCCTCAGGAAATAATCAAACTCAGGTCACAAATAAACTAATTTGAATCAAAGAGAATGATACAAAGAATAGAGAGACCCTAAATCTGGTTCTTTGAGAAAATCAACAAGATAGATAAACCTCTAGCCAAACTAACTAAAGGACAAAGAGACAACATCCCAATATTCACAATCAAAAATGAAAGGGGAAGCATAACAACAGAAACTAAGAAAATTCAAAAAAAACTTCAGATCATACTATATGTCTTTGCTTTACCAAAAACTGGAAAATCTAGATGAAATGGATGACTTTTTAGACAGTTAATACATACCAAACTTTAATCAAGAGCTGCTAAACTATCAAAACAGTTAAATATGCCCTGTGGAAAAAGCAGAATACATGTAAATCCTCCCAACCAAAAAAAAAAAAAAAAAAAAAAAGTAAATTAAAAAATAAATAAATAAATAAATAAAGGGCCAGGGACAGAAGACTTAAATACAGAATTCTACTAGATCTTCAAAGAAGAGCTAATACCAACACTCTTCAAACTATTCCACAAAATAGAAACAGAAGCAACTCTGCCCAAGTCATTCTATGAAGCCATAGTTACTCTGATACCTTAATCCCACAAAGACCAAACAAAGAAAGAAAATTTCAGACCAATTTTGCTAATGAATATTAATACAAAACTACTCCATAAAATTATGTCAAACGAAATCCAAGAACACATCAAAATGGTCATTCACAAGGATCACGTAGGCTTCACCACAGGGATGCAGGGATGGTTCAATATATGAAAACCCATTAATATAATCCACTATATAAACAAAGTAAAAGAAAAATATCACACGACTATCTCATTAGATGCTGAGAAAGCATTTGACAATACACAACAATCCTTCATGTTAAAAGTATTGGATAGATCAGGAATTCAAGGCCTTTACCGAAACATAATACAAGAAATACACAGTAAACCATCAGTCAATATCTAATTGGAGAGATACTTGAATATCAAGGACAAGACAAGGCTGCCCAAACTCTGCTTATTTATGCAATATATAGTACTTGAAGTTCCTGTTAAAACAGTAAGACAACAAAAGGAGATCGAGTGGCTACAAATTGGAAAAGAGGAATTGAAGGTAACACAATCCTCTAAGTGCATGATATGATATTATATATAAAAGAACCCAAAACATCTCCCAGAGAATTTCTACAACTGATAAACAACTTTAGCAAAATAGCTGGATGTAAACTTAAATCATGCAAATCAGTCAATTAGGGAAATAATACCTTTCTTAATTGTCACAGATAGTATAAAATATCATGATGTAACTTTTACCTAGTATGTCAAATATCTGTATGATAATTAATTCAAATCCCTATTTTATTTTTTAAAAAAAATAAAAAACAAAAAACAAATCAAAAAAGATATCAGAAGATTGAAAGTTCTTCCAAGAAAATGGATTGGTAGAATTCACATAGTGAAATTGGCCATCCTACCTAAAGCAATCTAGAGATAAAACATAAACCCCATCAAGATTCCAACACTGTTCTTCCCAGATATTGAAAGAGCAATTCTGTTTCATCTGGAAAAACAAACAAACAAACAAAAACAATATAGCAAAAGCAATTTTTTTTTTAAATTTTCCTAATTTATTTACATTTCAAATATTTCCTCCTTTGGAGCCTCCCCATTTCCTCCCCCAACCCTCTACCTGACACTATGCAGACACTATGGGGGTTTTATCCCAAACACCCACCCACCCACTCTCATCTTCCCTCCTTGGCATTCTCCTCTACTGGGGGATCTAACACTCTCAGGCCCAAGGGCCTCTCCTCCACCTGATGGCTAACAAGACCCTCCTCTGCCACATTTGTAGCCAGCACCATGGGTCCCTCCATGTGTATTCTTTGGTTGGTGGATCAGTCTCCATGGGTATGGGAGGTTCAGGCCAGTTGCCACTATTGCTGCCTCCCTGGGGATGCACACTCCCTCAGCTCCTTCAGTCCCTTCTCCAAGTCCTCAATCTGGGACCTGACACTCAGCCCAACAGTTGCTGCAAAGAGACTCTTGGGTATTTCGAACTTTTGGGCCACTTAACAGTGAGTACATACCATGTTCATTCTCTTGTGACTGTGTTACCTCGCTCAGGATGATATTTTCAAGATCCATCCATTTGTCTGTGAATTTCATGAAGTCATTGTTTTTAATAGCTGAGTAGTATTCCATTGTGTAAATGTACCACATTTTCTGTATCCATTCCTCTGTGGAGGGACATCTGTGTTGTTTCCAGCTTCTGACTATTATAAATGTGGCTGCTATGAACATAGTGGAACATGTGTCTTTATTACATGTTGGAGCATCTTCTGGGTATATGCCCAGGAGTAGAATAGCTGAGTCCTCAGGTAGTAGTATGTTCACTTTTCTGAGGGTCTGCCAAACTGATTTCCAGAGAGATTGTATCAACTTGCATTCCCACCAGCAATGGAGGAGTGTTCCTCTTTCTCCACATCCTCACCAACATCTGCTGTCACCTGAGTTTTTGATCTTAGACATTCTGACTGATGTGAGGTGAAATCTCAGGGTTGTTTTGATTTGCATTTTTCTGATGACTAAGGATGTTGAACATTTCTTTAGGTGCTTCTTGTCCATTCGAGTTTCCTCAGTTGAAAATTCTCTGTTTAGCTCTGTTCCCCATTTTTTTGATATGGTTATTTGAATCTATGGAGTCTAGCTTTGTGTAACCAAACAAGTGAAAGATCTGTATGACAAGAACTTCCAGTCTCTGAAGAAATAAATCAAAGAAGACCTCAGAAGATGGAAAGATCTCCCATGTTCATCGATTGGCAGGACTAATATAGTTAAAATGGCCATCCTGCCAAAAGCAATCTACAGATTCAATGCAATCCCTGTCAAAATCCCAACTCAATTCTTCATAGACTTAGAAAGAGCAATTCTCAAATTCATATGGAATAACAAAAAACCCAAAAACTATTCTCAACAATAAAAGGACTTCTGGGGGAATCAGCCTCCCTGACCTCAAGCTGTATTACAGAGCAGTAGTGATAAAAACTATATGTTATTGGTACAATGACAGGCAGGTAGATCAGTGGAATAGAATCGAAGACCCAGAAATGAACCCACACACTTATGGTCACTTGATCTTTGACAAAGGAGCTAAAACCATACAGTCGAAAAAAAGACACCATCTTCAACAAATGGTGCTCGTTCAACTGGCGGTCTACATGTAGAAGATTGCGAATTGATCCATTCCTATCTCCCTGTACAAAGCTCAAGTCCAAGTGGATCAAGGACCTCCACATAAAACCAGATACACTGAATCTAATAGAAGAGAAAGTGGGGAAAAGTCTCAAACACATTGGCACAGGGGAAAAGTTCCTGAACAGAACACCAATGGCTTGTGCTCTAAGATCAAGAATCGACAGATGGGACCTCATAAAATTACAAAGTTTCTGTAAGGCAAAGGACACTATAAATAAGACAAAACAGCAACCTACAGATTGGGAAAAGATCTTTACCAATCCTACATCAGATAGAGGACTAATGTCCAATGTATACAAAGCAAAAACAATTTTTAACAATGAAGAACTTCTGGCATAATCACCTTCCCTGACCTCAAGCTGTACTACAGAGCAATAGTTATAAAACCTGCATAGTCTTGGTCCAGAGATAGACTGGTTGCCCAGTGGAGTATGTTGAAGAACATGAAATAAGACCACATGCTTATGAACACTTGATTTTCGACAAAGAATCTAAAACTGTACAATGGAAAAAAGAAAGCATCCACAATAATTGGTTTGGTTGAACTGACAGTCTGTAAATAGAAAAATAAAAATAGATCCATATTTGTCACTTTTCACAAAGCTCAAATCCAAGTGGATCAAGGATTTCAACATAAAATATGATAGAATAAATTTAATAGAAAAGAATGAGAAAGAGCTTAAAACACATTGGCACAGGAGGGAGTTTTTAAACAGAAATTCAATGGCTCAGCCTCAAAGATCATCAATGGATGGATAATTCATAAAATTGAAAAACTTAGGCAACACACAGATTGGGAAAAAATATATTCACCAACCACCCATCTGATAGAAGGCTAATATTCATAGTATTTCAAGAATTCTAGAAGTTAACCTACAGAAAAAAAAAAGAAAGAAAGAAACCAAAAATAAGAAAACAACAACAACATCAACAAAAATTAACACGATTAAAAACTTGAGTACAAACTAAACAAAGAAATCTTAACTGAGGAATCTCAAATGGCCAAGAAGCACCTAAATAAATGTTCAAAATCCTTCGTTAGCAGGGAAATGAACATCAGAACGACCCTGATATTCCACCTTAAACCAATCAGAATGGCTAAAAACAAAATTCAGATGACAGCAGATGTTTGCAAGGAGGTAGAAAAAGAGGAACACTCCTCTATTTCTGGTACAACCTTTTTGGAAATCAATCTGGTGGTTCCTCAAATAATTGGAAATAGTTCTACCTGACCTAGCTATACCATTACTGGGCATGTACCAAAAAGATGCTGCATCATACCACAGAGGAACATGCTCCACTATGTTCATAGTTGCATTATTTTTAATAGCCAGAAATGGAAGCAACCTAGTTGTCCCTCAACTAAAGAATGGATACAGAAAATGTGGTTCAGTTACACAATAGAATACTACCCGGCTACTAAAAATGAAAACTTCATAAATTTTACAGGCAAATGGATGGAACTAGAAAATATCATCCTGAGTGAGATAACCCAGACCAAAATGTTATACATGGTATGTACTCACTAATATATGAATAGTAGAACAAAATCTCAAAATATACATGATACAACTCACAGACCATATGAATCTTAACAAGATGGAAGGGCAAAGAGTGGATGCTTCAATCCCACTTAGAAGGGGGAACAAAATAAACAGGGAGGTTCTTGGGTGGGACAATGGAGAAGGATGGTAAAAGGGGACAGGACAGGTTCAGGTTTAGGATGAGACAGGAGACACGTCCAGAGTGCCAGAAGAATGAATAGAAATAAGTAACGGGGAGGGGGGCAGTAAACGGAGGAACTATAGAACGTCACAGACGGCAAGGTTGCAAGAGGCTCCCAGGACCTAATGGGGATGACATTAGCTGAAATATTCAACAAAGGGGAGATAGAACCTGAAAAGACCACCTTCAGTAGATAGGAATGGCCCCCAGTTTAGGGAATGTGCCATTCACCCATCTCAAAAATTTTACCTCAGTATTGTTCCTGTCTAAAGGATTTGCAGGAATAAAAATGAAGCAGAAACGGAAGGAAATGACAATCAGAGATCGCCTAACTTTGGGATCCATCTCACCTGCAGAAACCAAACACCAACATTATTGTTGACACCAACAAGTGTTTTAAGACAGGAGTCTAGTATGGCTGTCCTCTGAGAGGCTTTGACAGCACTTGACTAAGACAGATGCACAGTCACCACCAACCATTGGACCAACCTGGGAATCCCAGTGGAAGAGTTAGGGAATGACTGAGGGAGTTTAGGGGACTGTAAGAACAACAGTATCAACTTACTGGACTCCTCTGAGCTCCAGAGACAAAACCAGCAACCAAAGGTATACATGGGTAGGTTGATGATTCCCAGTACATATGTAGCAGAGCATTGCTTTATCTGGCATCAGTGGGAGGGGAGGAGATGGAGCAGTGGAGGCTTGTTGCCCCAGCTAAGAGGGATACTAAAAGGCTGAGGCAGGAGTATGTATGTGGGTAGTTGAGTACCCTCTTAGAGGCAAAGGGGAAAGGGTGCAGGATGGGGGGTTTGAGGACAGGAGACTCAGAAGTATGACAATGTTTGACATGAAAACGAATAAAATAATCAATAATATTAAAAACTGTATGCTTACCAAAGTCTATAAAACTAAACAGTTTCAGCTCTACCTAGTAAAGAAATTCTAGAGACAATTTATATATATATATATATATATATATATATATATATATATATATATCAAATAAACATGTTTTTAAGAAAAACATAAAGTTAACTAAAATCTAGAAACAGATGAAGCCCAAACTGAAAAGTGTCATTATGAATAAAGAGGTAAAAATAATAGGGTTAGACACATTTTTTGTTTTTATGCTTTTTTGCTACAACAGAAGCCCAAGTCAAACATCCTTCAGGAAGAAAATTTTCAAATTCATGTGGAAAAATAAAAATCCCAGAATATCTAGAACAATCTTGAACAAAAATATAACTACTGGAGATATCATCATACCTGATTTAAAACTCTGCTACAAAATTACAGTCATATAAACCACATGGTATTAGGAAAAAAAAAACAGACCAGTTGATCAATAGACTCCACATACCAATGCACAACTGGTTTTTAATAAAGAAGTCAGAATCATACAAAGAATAAAGAATGTATTTTCAACAAATGGAGCTGGTTTTATTGGATGTAGGCATGTGGAAAAATGTAAATAGATTCATATCTATTGCCCTGTACAAAACCCAAGTCTAAATGGATCAAAGATCTCAACATAAAACAGATGTACTGTATCTGAAAAAAGAAAAAGTTTGTATAGCCTTGAAAGCACTGGTATAGGAAACAAATTCCTGAACAGAATACCAATTGTGGGTACACTAAGATTAATAATTAGTCAATGGGACATTATGAAAACACAAACCTCTGTAAGGCAAAGGCATATCAATTGGACAAACAGCCTACAGAATGGGAAATGTTTGGTTTTTTTGTTTTGTTTTGTTTTGTTTTTGTCCATTTCCACAACAAATTGAGGATAAGTTCCAAAATGTATAAAGAACTCAAGAGACTAGACATCAACAAACCAAACAATGTAATTTAAAAATGGGGTACAAAATTAAACAGAGCATTCTCAATGGAGGAATCTCAAAGGGCTGAGAAATATGTCCTTAGCTATCCCAGAAATGCAAATCAAAAGTACTTTGAGAATTACACCAGACAGAATGGCTATGATCAATAACACAACTGTCAGATCATTCTGGCAGGGATGTGGAGCAAGAGAAGCACTTTTCCATTCCTGGTGGGATAAAAACTTGTACAGCCTCTCTGAAAATCAATGTGGAAGTGCCTCAGAAAATTGGAAATTGATTTATCTCAAGATCCAGCTTTATTACTCTTAGCATATATCTAATAGATATTCCATCCTGCCACGAGAACACTTATTCAACTCTGTTCCTTGTGGCTTTATCATAATAGCAGGAAAGTAAAATCTACAGAAATCAAGCTATCCTACTATGGGAAGCCTTGCATATTACCACTCAACTGAAGCACAAGAAAATTATCCTAAACCCTATTTTATGAAGATGACAGAGGTACTTATAAAGGAAATTAATAAATCTCATAAAGAAATACAGGAAAACACAAACAACTTGAATTACTTAATAAATCCCCCCCCCTTAAGAAAAAAAAAAAAAAAACAGAGTTCAAAGGAAATAGTTAAACTGGTCAAGACCAGAATAAGATAGGTGATGGCAATGGCTGTGAGCTTTTTGAATTTTGTATTTTCTTTGACTGTTGTGTTAATGTTTGCCATGGCATCTTCTCTACCTGAGATTCTCTCTTCTATCTCTCGTAATCTGTTGGTGATGCTTGCATATATGACTCCTGATCTCTTTCCTAGGGTTTCTATCTTCAGTGTTGTCCTGTATTGTGATTTCTTCATTGTTTCTATTACCATTTTTAGATCCTGGATGGTAACAAATATTTTAGCATTTTATAATAACTATACACTTTTGTATTATGTGTGAATTAGATATACACACATATATGTAGATAATATCTTGCTTATACTTGCATACTGATACAACAAAGTAATATAGTGAGATTCTAGTTCTAAATCAGGAGTTTGCCAAAGAAATTTGAATACTAACTAAAATTTAGCCTAAGGTTAGTGGAAGACAAAAATCTAATTAACTTTTGTCTTGAATTGACTAAAATTAAAATTTATTATATGAAAACATTTGAAAACCTTGTACAAATATTTGAAATTTCTTTACATATTAAAAGAAAAATTTAGTATGAAAATAATTATGCATTTTTATTTTAGAAGGTTTGTTGTTTTATTTTTAGATTGTATAGAAATATCATAAATTATAGAGAAGAAATTTATTTAATTTTTTGAAAACTTTGTATTTGAGTACTGCATTTATGTCTTTTCTGCTCCTACCATTTTGACCTTCAAAACATCCTGTATTTTCATCCTCTCTGCAACTTACAAACCTGCCCTTTCTATTTTTATTATATAAACATAATAATATAATAATATGTAACATAATATTTTAATAGTATATTATACAATATACATGCACATATATACACACACTACCATATAATAGTGAGTACATTCATATCTAATTGCATAACTTATTTCTAGTAAATACTTGATTCTCCCTCTCTCAGCAGCTAAGCTTGCCTGTAGGTCTTCTTTGTATTGGACTTTGTGAAATGTCTTCTAATAATGTTGATATACTAATTGGTGTTGCCAAAATGTGGCCCTTCCATCAGACACTTTATTGTTGAGATTTCAAGGACACAGCTTCCCTGTCATATTTAAAAGACACTATCAAACTGCACCAAGCTCTCTAGTCCTCTCAATCTAAGAATCATTTCTTTACTGACAAGAGAAATGTTCCACCTTGCTGTTATGATTAACTCAGTTAGACAAACACTGAATAGACAAGTAAATATTAAGAAAAAACACAAAAAGGATCCTTTAAATCAGTTAGAAAGAAGTAGATTCTGAAAAAACAACACATAGTAGCCAGAATCTCTATAACTCTTGTCACTGTACTCTATCAATACAGTCAACAAAACATTTCACAGAAATTCTCTAGATTATTTATTATATACCTATGAATCTCTTTGCCAAATTAATTAATTATACATATTATATAATTTATAAAAGAAAAACACAGGAGATATAATAGTCATTATTCATCAAGTTTGATGTGTTTACTTTGTCAGGTGGCTTTTCACATAAATGTAGATATAGGTTTTGCTTTTAAATTGGACTTGTAATGCTAAAGATATATAAAATGTCCTTGGATAGACCAAACTTTTGCCATTAATAAGAATTATTGATTATCATTTTGAATACAGAAAACATTATTCATTTAATATTTACTAAAGTTACTTTGTTGTACATAACTAAAAGCATATACATAAGCAATTAGGTACATGCATACAAATAAATATATATGGATATCTTGGGTATCTAAATATAAAAAACATCAACAAATAATTAAAATATAAAATTACATCTGAATAAGAATTGTAAATTATTTTAATAAATGAGGAATATATAGCGGTATATGTTTTAAAACAATGTAATTTTCACTGTTAGTCGTATATGTCTATATAATTGAAGATAAATGTAAAGTAATAAAAATAGATTTAAATCCACTCATCCAAAATATTATCACTCAATAAACAGCTTAGCATATAATTTAAATACATTATCAATTACCATAACTGTCATTTTCTCAAAAATATCAGAAACTTCATGAACATATGCTACATCCTTAGATAGCATTTATTTACTTAGATTTGTGATATCCATACCCAGTGTCCCAAACTGCATGAAAAACTCAATTGCTGAAAAAGAAATTACCTAGAAATTTAATTTCTTTTTTTATTTGGAAAATAATGTTTGCTTTAATCTGTGTGTAATTAACTAAAATACTTTTTTCATGAATAGATACAGTCTTGAAAGTATGATAAGATCCATGAGGTATTCTGGGAAACAATTCTGTATTACCAAGAAAACAGGATTCTTTTTTCTCAACACTCCAACTTTTAGTTATTTTATTTTATTTATTTATTTATTTATTTATTTTCATTTAAAATGTTAGCTCAGTTCCAGGTCTCCCATCCAGAAATCCTTCTGCCTGCTACTATGAGAGTGGTCACCCACCTGCCCACCCACCCACTCCTTCCTTCCAAGGTTAGCATTCAACTACACTGGTGCATCAAACATCCTCATGTCCAAGGACCTGTCCTTCCACAGATGTCCAACAAAGCTATCCTCTGCAACATATGATACCAGCGCTATGGGTCCATCCATGTGTATTCCTTGGTTGGTGGTCCAGTCCCTGGCAGCTCTGGGGGGGGGGGGCGGTGGGGGGTCTGGCCTGTTAACACTGTTGCTCCCTCCACGGGGCTGCAAACTTCCACAGCTCCTAGAAACCCTTCTCCAGCTCCTCTTTTACAGACCCCCATGCTCAGCCCAAAGGTTGTCTGAGCATCTGCCTCTGTATTTGTCAGAATTTAGCAAAGCCTCTCCGGAGACAGCCATATGAGGCTTCCATTAGCAAACACTTCCTGGCATCCACAATAGTGTCCAGGTTTGGTGGCTGTATATGAGATGAATCCCCAGGTGGGGCAGTCTCTGGATGCTCTTTCCTTCAGTCTCTGCTCCACACTTTGTTTCCATATTTCTTCCTGTGAATATTTTGTTCACCATTCTGAAAATCACTGAAGCATATACTTGTTGGTCTTACTTCTTCTTAGGTTTCATGTGGTCTGTAAATTTAATATTAGGTATTCTGAACATTTGGGCTAATATCCACTTATCAGTGAGTACATACTATGTTTGTTCTTCTGTGTCTGAGTTACCTCACTCAGCATGATATTTTCAAGTTCCAACCATTTTCCTGCGAATTTCATGAAGCCATTGTTTTTAATAGCTGAGTAGTATTCCATTGTGTAAATGTACCACATTTTCTGTATCTATGCCTCTATTGAGGGACACCCGTGTTGTTTGCAACTTCTGAGTAGTATAAATATGGCTGCTATGAAAATAGTAGAACATGTGTCTGTATTACAGGTTGGAGCATCCTCAGGTAGTACTATGTACAATTTTCTGAGGAACCAACAAACTGATTTCCAGAGTGGTTGTACCAGCTTGCAATCCCACCAGCAACTGAAGAGTGTTTTTCTTTCTCCTCATCCTCACCAGCATCTGCTTAACCATTCTCACTGGTGTGAAGTGGAATCTCAGGGTTGTTTTGATTTGCATTTCCCTGATGACTAAGGTCATTGAACATTTCTTTAGGTTGCTACTCAGCCTTACTAGTTTCCTCAGTTGAGAATTCTCTGTTTAGCTTTGTTCCCCCTTTTTTAATAGAGTTATTTGATTCTCTGGAGACTAACTTCTTGTGTTCTTTGTATATATTGGGTATTAGTCCTCCATCAGATGTGAGATTGGTAAAGATATTTTCCCAATCTGCTAGTTGCCATTTTGCCCTATTGATGGTGTCCTTTGCCTTATAAAAGCTTTGCAATTTTATCAGGTTCCATTTGTTGATTCTTGACCTTAGAGCATAAGTCATTGGTGTTTTGTTCAGGAACTTTTTCCCTGTGCCCATGTGTTTGAGACTGTTTCTTACTTTCTCTTCTATTAGATTCAAAGCATATTTTGACATACTAATATGTATTTTGAACCACACTACTTGTAAAAGATGCTGTTTTTTTTGCAGACTGCTTATCTAGGTTATTTACCAAATATTTAGTAACCATAAGTGTATGGAATTAAGTCTGTGTCTTCACTTTAGTTCCATTGTTCAGCATGTCTCTGATTATGCCAATACCATGGTGTTTTTATTACTATAGCCCTAGAAGTTGAGGATGGTGACCTCCTTGGCAGTACTTTCATTATTCACAATTGATATATCCTATTTATAGCCAGGAGTAGTGTCACATACCTTGAATCTCAGAACTCAGGAGGCAGAGGAAAGTTGATCTGTGGAAATCTGAGGCCACAGTGGTGTACAATGTGAATTTCAAGATGGAGTGAGCTACATAGTCAGACCTTGTCTTAACAAAAGAAAACAAAACAAACAGAGAAACAAACAAAAAGGAAAGATATCCTGGTTTTATTCCTTTGTATTGGTTTTCCATATGAAGCTGGAATTTGTCCTCTCAAGGACTATAAGCAAATGTATTAGTACTTGAACGGTTAATCTGAATCTGTAAATTGTTTTTGAGTAGATAGTAATATTTACTATATTAATCTTATCTATCCATAAGGATATGAGATCTTTCCCATCTTCTGACATCTTCAATTTCTTTATTCAGTGACTTAACAGTTTTAGTATACAAGTCTTTAACTTGCTTAGTTAGAGTTAATACAATATAGTTTATACTTTTGAGGATATTGATAAAGGTATTGCTTCCCTAATTACATTTTTAGTTTGTAATTTTAAGATAAGAATCCCTCAATTTTATGTATGTATGAATTTTATATGTTGTTATTTTGATAAATTTGTTCCTCAGCTGAAGGAGTTTTTTTGTTGCAATTTTTAGAGTTGTTTATGTACAATCATATCACCTGCAAATAGAGAATCTTGGACTTCTCTTTATATTTAATTCCCCTGGTCTCTTTCAGTCTTTTTATTGCTCAAGCTAACATTTCAAGTATTATATTGTAAGAGTATATAGAAAATGGAAAACTGACTCTCTTTCTGATTTTAGGGAAAGTGATTTGAGTTTTTTTCTACTTAGGTTGATGTTGGCCATGCGTTTCCTCTACTGAAATATGTTTCTAATATTCAGATTCTTCCTAGGACTTTAAAAATGAAGAGATGTTGGGATTTTTCAAAAATATTTTCTACATCTAATGACATTATTATGTGTTTTTTTGTCACTCACCTCATTTATATGGTGGATTACCTTTATTAGTTTATACATTTGTTGAACCATCACAGGATCTCTGGGATGGAGCCTATATAATCACCTTGGCTTATCTTTTTGGTAAAGTCTTATATTTGGGTTGTAAACATTTTATTAAGAACTATGCATCTATCTTCATAATTGGTCTGTAATTCTTACATTATTGGAATTTTATGTGATTTCGATATAAAGATACATTTTGCCTCACCCTCAAAGAGGAAAATGTTCCTTCTGTTTTCATATTGTAGAAATTAATTTAAAGAGGATTGGTGTTAATTGTCTTTTAAATGGTGATAGAATTTTGCATTAAAACAATCTAGTCCTGGGCAATTTTGGATAGAAAACTTTTAATGAAGGTTTCTATTTCACTAGGGGTTACAGATCTATTTAAATTGCTTATCTGTCATTGTTTTAACTTTGATAGATAGTATACATCAAAAAAGTTATTAATTTCTGTTATGTTTTTCACTTTGATTCCATCTAAGTTTTTAATGTGTATCCTTATTGTTCTCTTACTTTCCTAGGGGTCTGTTGTTATAAACACATTATTGTCTCTAATTTTGTTAATTTTCATACTTTCACTCTGTCTTTTAGTTAACTTGGCTTAAGGGTTGGCAACATTATTGATTTTTCTCAAAAACTAAACTCTTTGTTTATTAACTTCTGTGGGTTTTTCTACTTTATTGATTTCTTGTCTCTGATTATTTCTTCCTATCTATTTCTTTAAGAAATTATTACTTATTGTTTAAATTTTCTGGTTTTATTAATATGAGATCTATTCCATCTAAATGGGATGTCACCATAAATTCCCTCATTTCATGACTCAGTGAAAGTGACATTAGATTGTCCAGGAACAAAATGGGAAACCACATTCTATTGTTCTACTCAAGGAATGTAGCAATTAAATACTACATAGCACTCAGCTGTACTCATAGATCAGTATCTTGGTCAGCTAACATAAGCAAAACAGTAAATAGGAATAAATATAGACACCCTTTATTGGAAAATGTGCAGAGTGTGAGAGAATAAGGAACACTCAGTCCTAGATGAGATATCTACATCAATTTCTATCCCTCCTAGAAAAGGGAGGTAACCCTGAAGAAAAAAAAAAATGTGAGAGCAAGAAAGGACAAAGAACTCAAAGAAAGCAAGTCTTTCTAATGACAACAGGACTGGTAAAGATATAAACTCACAAAATATCTGGCAGCATGCAGAGGACCTACATAGCTCAGAGCCTAAAGAGTACTCAGTGTTGAAAGGGGAAGTGGATACAAGCCCACATTCCTAATCTACAATCTATCTCCAATTAATCATTACTCTCAAATGAAAAATTTGTTTTCTCTAACAGTCTCACTGAGTTTAAAATACTTATAAGTTCAGGCCACATGTTCACCTGTAGATGACCAATGCAAAATACAGTCAAGCAATGGTAATTTGGAGGAGATTTTTGTCTCAAAATGCCTTGTCTGGGCATTATTATTATTTCCTTGCATTATATTTGCTTATTCATTATAATTTTTTGATTTTGTGTTTTTGGGAGATTTTTGTGTGTGCTGTTTGTGATTCTGTGCCTGTATGTGCTTATTGTAGTTTTTTTTGAGTTTTGTTATGATGTTTTGGTTTTTGTTCTTTTTTAAAAATTTAATTCTATTTTACTCTTCTTTTTCTTTTAAGATGCCTGTGTTTTCTAATGAGAGAGCAACAATGCATATTTGAGTATGAGAGGCAGTGTGGATGATCTGGAAGGAGTTGAGAAGGGAGAAGCATAAGCAGAATATATAGAATAAAAATCTATTTTGAATATAAAATATCTATTAACAAAAAAACCCTACAAGAAAGAAATAGGGATAACTAAATAGGAGGAAGTCTTAATAAGTGATGACATTTTTGAAATAGCTGCAGATTTATTACATCATTTTAGGTACATGGATTAAACTGGTACTAACAAAGATATTTTTTGTTCTGAGAAAAATAAAACAAAACATTGATTACAGATGTAGTTCTTGTATTTTGTTGGTGAAGTCCTACAGAGTCATTTTAGTTTCCTACTATAAAGTAAAATTAATGAGAAACATCAAAAACACAGTTACTCTGTAATAAAATACCTCTGTTATTTAGCTTTACTTACAAGGGACTTTAAGTCTATGGAAGCAATATGAATCTATTTCTGTGATTGCTTTGTTTCAGCCTCAGTTCTTCTGTTTACTGGCTCAGCCGCCTGAGAACAGAAAGTTCTGATCTGCATCCACTGCTTAGAACTGCTCTAATTTGTTCTAGTAATAGGTGCCAGATGTCAGAATATAAAAGAATTGTTAGATCAAGCAAAAAGGTTGCCATTCAACATGTTATTAAATTGCAATGACATTTCCCTTTTTTTTGTACTTTGTGCAAATCACATATTCACAAACATCTGCAATGAAGTTGGGCAGGGCTATTCCCCATTGTGGCTTTTCTCAAAACAGAGTAGAAATGGTAGCTGTGCAGTCCCTGGAAGAGCAGCTCATTTAACTGTTGTCTAAACTGCCTTGAAGTTGGGGTTGGGGGAAAATGGACTAAGAAAGCCAGTCACCTCCTTGTTCATAATATCATCTCTTAGTGATTTAAATTCTTTAAACTTATATCTGCCAACCAGTTCTTTGTGCTCACCTAGGAAACATGGAAAATGAATCTCAGGCCTTGTTTATATCTTTCTGCTTTTTATGTAACTACGGGTTATGATGTATTTACTTGTAACAGTACTTTATTGCATTCGCCATTCTATTTGTCTTGAAAAATATGTAAAACTCTGTATAAGTATGCAGAGAGAAAATCAATGTGCACACAGGCAGATGTCTGTTGCTGAGTATACACTGGTAACCTGGCACAGAATTTACAGCAATCTCTCTCTCTCTCTCTCTCTCTCTCTCTCTCTCTCTCTCTCTCTCT
>JADRCH010000332.1:1079506-1146680 GCA_019843965.1 Rhynchomys soricoides
TCTCTCTCTCTCTCTCTCTCTCTCTCTCTCTCTCTCTCTCTCTCTCTCTCTGTGTGTGTCTGTGTGTGTGCCTGTGCGTTTGCAATGAAGTATCTCTTTAAAAACTTTCAAATAATTACGATTTCTTAATGTAAACAGTGAATCTTTCAAGTGGTAAACCAATAAGGCACTCATGTATTCTTTGTAAGGCTGTAGGTAATGTGAAAAAGAAGATGATAATATTTGCTGAGAAAACTGTACATTTTATCCTTCCAAGGAAAAGTGGGACATTTTGTAATAAAAAAGGAATTAAATATATATCCTCATGACCTAAAATAAAATTAAAAATCTAACAGCTTTTTAAACTTTTAATTATCTTAATTTCTTAGCAATACTCATAATGGTGCAAGTTAATATTAAAAGGAAATTTGAATTTTGTAGTTCTTATTCTTCATTCTTAACTTGCATAATCTAGATTCTTCTGAAAGTCTTAAAGAGGAGTTGTTCAGATGAGGTTGAACTTTGCATGCTTTTGAACAATTGTCCTAATTTTTGATGTGGGAATATCCAATTCTTTTTGAGTATCATCACTTTTTGGTTTTAACACTGAACAGTGTGAGAATAGAGAGATGAGCATTAAGTAAGCATGCATACATTTCCTCTTTCAATTGTGTGGCTATGTCTGCTTCAAGATCCTTCCTTGACTTTTTACATGTGATGAACTGTGTTAGTTGGAAAGCGGTATTTTTAGTTGCCAGGCCAGCATAATTCCATGAGAAGAAGTTGTTTATTGAATACGGGTTCAGGGAGTAAGAAGCAAGGAAGAGAGAAAGAAAAAGAGGGCGAGGGGTTGGGGGGGGGTCTCTATCATTTATTTATGATGTAGATGACAGGTAATGCCGTGCACCAATCCACACAGGTGAGGGGAATGTCAGGACTATATGGAGGTTGCTGTGGCAAGAAACAAAAGAGGGTCCCTTTTGCCTAGAGATGATGTCATCACTGGGTTCACAGGCTGATGATAACAAACTGCAACATAGACTGTAAGCCAAATAAGTACATTCTCCATTAAGGTTGCTTTCATCAGGGAAAACACAGCAATGAATGAAAACACAATAGTTGCAATAGCATGTACCGGACATGAGAAAGTTCAAACCAAACAAAATGCTAGCACAGAGGAGGAAAGGTAGGTACAAAATTCCAACATTACGTGTAGACCTATTGGGATTTGATAACTTCTAAGGAAAGGAGTGTCATTTTCTTTAATGATATTACTCTTGTACCCCAGCCACATTATAAACCAGGCCTCACTCCCAGAAATAATTGCCAATAAAAACTCTACCCAATGAATAAAATAAGAAAAACAAAAAAAAATGTGTGATCAGGGATTGGAAGACAAATGTCTTAGTTAGGGTGTTCATTGTTTTGAAGAGACACCATGACCAAGGCTGTGGAGACATGATAGACAGTATGGTTTCTGGTAGAGCTAAAGTTTGAACCCCACAGGCCAAAAAGGCTGTCCCAAGCAGAGGACAGCCTATAAGGGAAATCAGGCATTTGCCTAAACTCCTAGAATATAGCTCCTAACACGTGCCTATATCTCTTCATAGGTCTGTGACATTTGGTCCTGTAAAAAAGGTCACGCCCCTCAAGCCTCTCCTCAGGTAGAGGCGTGGCCACATAGCCTCAACGTCCCCATGTTAATGAGACACCTAGAAGCTTAGCCATGCTCTTTCCTAGTTACTATTTCAACTTCACCCTTCCCTGAGGGAGCAGGGTATGGTCTTGACCACACCACTCTCCATGATGATAATAAACACTCTGCAACTATGGACTGTCTCTATTCATCTTCATCTATCATGGGAAACAATGGAACCAGCTTTCACCTAAAGAGCTGCACAAATAGCCTTCTTCTGAAGCCGTTTCAGTGTTCCAGCCACAAAACAGATATCCACTCAAGCCAATGCAGCTAGCCAGCACACAAGCTACCGACCTGGTCCTGGCAGGACACCAGCTGGCTCCTTCCCTTCTTAGCCTCACACACTGCCTCCCACCGTTCCCAGCTCTCCCACAGCATCCAGCAGTGTCTGCGATGCCCAGAGCCTGGGAACCCCACAAAGCTGGATGCAATGCATTCCCCTGGAATGGCTGACCCTCTTCCACCAATAGGCTTTGTCTCCACAGAGTCTTCTCACACAGCCTGACTGGCCCAGAGCCTGTGGAAGAGCACACGGTCACTTCCCTCATGTCTTGCCTCTTTCAGAGACTGTGAGCACTCGGGCGAAGGAGCAGGACTTCACTCTACTCCAGTTGATCCAACACAAGGCAACTATTATATAGGCCAACCTTTTATCAGGGCTGTCTTGCAGTATTAAAGGTTCCGTTCATTATCATGGCATCAGGCAGATAGACATGGTGCTGCAGTATAAGCTGACAGTTCAACATCTTGATCTGAATACTGCCATGAGAGGACTGATTTCCAGGAAACTAGTAGGAGTGTCTCAAAACCCTCTCCCACAATGATAAACTTCCTCCAATAAGGCCATATAATAGGCCAATAAGGTCCTAATAGTATCAGTACCAGTGGGCCAAGTATATTTATCACCACAATCAAGAATGAGGTTATGGAAAGAAATGCAAATGGGTGAATAATATCAAACTGCATTAAATTGAATTAATAGAATATTATTTACAAAGATAAAGGGGAAAGGAAAAGAAAAAAATTCAAAGTAGTAGTAGAATTCCTATTCCTCTTTTCTTGAAGATGTTATAAACCATGCATCTCTTGTTATAACTTCACAGCCAAGAACGTCGGATTTTATATGTAGGCTAGAATGACTCTTTATTCCTAAAGTAGATTCTAGTAAGTATTTGTTTGTAGAGATTAGAAGATGTAATAAACCATGCATCTCATGTTATAACTTCACAGTCAAGAACATCTGGTTTTATATGTAGGTTAGAATAATTCTTTTTATTCCTAAAGTAGATTTTAGTAAGTATTTGTTTGTAGACATTAAAAATAACTAATTAACGAGTGCATTCTGATAATAGTACAAAAGGTTCAGAGATGCAGCCTACAGAAGCCAAGAAACACATGTAGGAAAAAGATTAAACTCATTGGGATCATGTCTTTGTATTCTCCCGGAGTTTTCACAATGCATCAAAGCTTCAGTTGTCCACACTAATCATGATAAAATTTTCATTGAGAGAACTACATTTGGAAAGGGCTCTCTTTATGAAGTTTATTAAAAATGTTAGATGTTGTGAATGCACAACTCAAGTTTTTATCCCAGCCTTGCTCTAATACAAGCTTCGGGCTTAGGATTGTACCAAGCCACACTACAAGTTAAAAGATATTTGTATGATGACTGGAATAAGCTAATTAAGCCAAAAGGAAACAGATGAAACTAGGCACCTGGAACTCTGTGGGGCTGCAGCAACCAGAAACATATTAGTCCAATTCTTATTTTAATTTCTCTAACCACAATTACTATATTGAGTTGTCATAATCTCTATCAAACTACAAAAACTTATGTCCCTCCTTTCAAGTAGGAAATTTTGAACTGTGTGCTGTTTTATACAAGTGTAGCTTTCTTTTAGAAAGTATAAAGTTGTGTGGACAAGTGTGATGACCCAGAAGTTGAGAACTGATATTGCTCTTGCAGAAGACAAGAATTTGGCTCCCAGCCTCTTCAAAAGGAAGCAGAAACCTTCTTATACACTCTAATTTCAGGGCATGTGATGCCTTAGGGAATCTGCAGGAATTGGCATTTAAACAATGTTCATTCCTACAGTGAGACATATACATATACTCATAATTTAAAATAAATAAAAATATACTGTATAACTATAAAGTAAACTCTCCTAAATTCTGTGAAAAGTATGTGCATTTATTGTCATGGAAATCACATATTAAATGTATAAGCAAAACCTGATACCTTACACAAAAAATATTAACTATATTCACAATGTGTGTTTGAAGTATAAACTATTAGCATATAATTATTCATATTTTTTATTTTATAATATGTTTATTATCTATATATCTATGCATACATACATATAACATACATATTTAGCCTTCATATCTATATATAATAATATGTATGCCTAAAAATGAATATGGGTATTCTTATTCAGAAAATGTAATTAATCATTTTGTATATCTCACTACAGTGATGATCTTGAATCTGAAATTTTGAATATGCCACTATTCATGTTCAGATTTTATACTTCAGGATTAGTAATCTACACTGCCACAATATCAATATAATACAGATTCTATTATGACATCTATAACATAGTAGGCTTCAGTCCATAATATTTAATTCTAAATCAAATCACTCTAAATTTTCTGACATACCAAGTTAAATTTTTTTCAATTTTTGTTTCATAGCTTGGAAATATATTTAAAAATATAGGCACCAGAAATTCAGTGAGTTCATTTATTTCTTCTATGATACTTCACACAAGATTATTGCTCCCAGTTTTCTCAGCAGTGGTAACAGGCATCAGGAACAGGGTTTACCTATCTTCTTCTCTAAGCAGACCTGCCATTTCAAAATTCATGGAAAAATCATAAATTTTTCTCCTATTTATATTTCTGTACTCCATAATTGTATTAAATTTAATTCTGCCTAATATATTAAGAGAAAATTTGCCATGAAAATAGCTTACACATGACTACTAAATGGAAGCAAATAGTTTTGAAATTAATTTCGTTGAAATGACAATTCCATGGTTACTAATACTCCCTTTTGTTTGAAATTCAGAAATCAAGCTGCACAAACAAAGGCATAATATTTCAAACTATAAATAAACAATCCTGAAGACTGAAAAGAAGTGATATTTTCCTTGAATCTAAAAATTAACTTGATATGAAACTGTATTGATATGTTTATACCTAACGCTGCATATCTATAATGTCATCTGGTTTTTAAAAAGAGTGTAATTCCACAGTAACAGTTGTTAAATTAGGTGGCCAAACAGAAAAATTTAATAGCAGAATAATATTTCATCTTATTTCTATTCTATTGTATAAATTTTATGCAAATCAAACTATTTCAAATAATTATATTTATAGAAACAATAAAAACAAAGGTGACACAAGCGAAAACAAACAAAATTATGTAATGAAGACTCTTAATGTAGAGTTTGCAAAAAATCAACACTTGTTTTTGGCATTTTTTCAAAAGTAGATAGAAAATGGAGACAGATTTATCCTGAAGAGTAGCAAATGGCATGTGCTACTCTTTTAGGAAGTCTTATTGGCTTTTTCTAGTAGATTATGACAATAAAGAAAAGAAAAAAATGTATGCAAGCAAATTTGCTATGAAAATAGCATACATATAATTCTAAAATGGAAGCAAACATATTTTAAATTAATATTCTTGAAATAAGTATCTAAGGGTTACTAATGCTCTATTTTTTTTCTTTTCTTTGTCTTTTTTTTTGTTTTGTTTGTTTATTTTTTTGTATGTTTTCGAGACAGGGTTTCTCTGTGTAGCCATGGCTGTCCTGGAACTCACTCTGTAGATCAGGCTGGCCTCAAACTCAGAAATCCACCTGCCTCTGCCTCCCAAGTGCTAGGATTAAAGGCATGCACCACCACTGCCCAGATGGCTCTTTGTCTTTTTTTTTTTTTTTCCCTCAGTTACTCAGTTAAGTCATGTCTATTGAGGGAATGATGTGTCCACAGTGATGACATGTAAGATATAATGGTTTATGGTCAGGATATCACTTAATAATGAGGATGTCACCTAGAAACACAAGAAATTTTGGAATTACATACAAGATAATAAATAATAATTTTTATCCTGTGTAAATTGTTTTTGGTTTAAAGTCAAGTACAGGTAGATCTTATAGAAAAATCATTATGCTTTGACTAAAAGTTGGTTTCACATTTATCTGAATGGAAGGGATAATGGCTAAGGGTGAGACCTAGTTGTCAAATCAAACATTAGCATTGGTGTCTCTGCAGGAGAAATCTGTTATTGTTACTTTAGTGTGTGACACTTTTAGTAATAGGAAGCATTTCACTGAAGGCTAGGTAATCATAACATGATGAACAGAACTTTTGGTTTACCCGTCTTCCGTTCATGTACATGAATTAATTAACATTGCTGTTATTCAGTAGACAACCCAATTCAGTATTCAATATCAGAGGCAACAAAGATTATGTGATATTCTTTGGTTTTCCCATGAACCGAAACTCTACTATATACCTGAAGAATGGTTTACAATTCCCACTTGTGAAATACAAGTCACTATTGTGTCAAATCATTTTAACCTATTTTTACACATGGAAATAGTACATGGAAGTACAAAGGAAGGCTCACAAAGCTCATAAAAATACAGTACAATGTTCGAAATCCTATCTCTAGTTTTAAAACTATTTTGGACGAAGAAGGAGATTTTGATAGATGAGCCTGAATCTCGTGCAGTGAGTTTGAGATGCAGATTTTGTGATTATTACAAATTCTGGACCAGGCTTTCCATGATGTAGTTGCCTACCTTATCCTAGCTCTGTGAGAAAGAACAGTTATATCACTGGTGGAAGTAGACTTGAGTAGATCTGTCACTTTTGTCTGTTTTATTCAACAAGGAAAAAAACATTGGTGAATCCACTCAAAATACCTCACATGCAGCATCATTTTAATAATGAAGTATCCACTGCAAGAAAAATGAAAAACTTTACAAAAAAGGCTGGTGAGGAGATTCTACATTTAAAGAAGAGAGCTGAATCTTACAAGTTGTCCTTAGATCTCCAGAAACAAAATATGGTATATGTACGTGTGGCTACAGATACATACACACAAACTAAATAATAAATTCAACAAATATTACATCAAAATTTTCATAAAAATACAATTCATAATATATTTCAAAGGAAAATAGGAAAATCAGATATTGATGGAATTGAGTTAAGGGAGGAAAGCATTTTTTCGTGTGATACAGGCTCTCACTGAAGTATAAAAATGTTATACTATTAGTAGAGAAAGGGGACAAAGACATTTTCAATTCAGATTCTGAATAGGAAAATAAACTATAAATCACTGAGAATGTAAAATCAGGTATAAAAATGAAATCTACAGGATGGTTTCTAAAGAAATCTCTGGTGCTCAAGGTGTTGATGGTCCTTGTAAAAGTTTTAAGAATAATGTAAATTGAATTTTTATATTCAGTTTTTACAAGATGGGAATTTTTGTTTGCTTGTTTTAAAATCAAAAGCTTTTTTTTTGATACTTTATCTATATTTCAAATGTTTCCTCTTTCCAGATCTCCTCTTTGAAACCTCCCTATTCCCTCCCCCTCCCACTGCCACTATGACGGTATTCCCCTACCCAACCACTCTCTTCTTCCATCCTTGGCATTCTCTTATATTGGGACAACTAACACCCTCAGGCCCAAGGGCCTCTCCTCCCCCTGATGGCTAACAAGAAACTCCTCTGCCACATATGTGGCCAGCACCATGGGTCCCTCCAGGTGTACTCTTTGGTTGGTGATCCAGTCTCCTAGAGCATCAAGAAATCAGGCCACTTGACACTGTTGCTCCCTCCATGGGGCTGCAAACTCCTTCTGTCCTTCAGTTCCTTCTCCAACTCCTCTATCTGGGACCTCACACTCAGCCCTACTGTTGCTGTGAAGTGAGTCTTGGGTATTCCGAACATTTGGGCTAATAACCACTTAACAGTGAGTACATACCATGTTCATTCTTTTGTGACTGTGTTAATTCGATCAGGATGATATTTTCAAGATCCATCCATTTGTCTGCAAATTTCATGAACTCATTGTTTTTAATTGCTGAGTAGTATTCCATTGTGTAAATGTACCACATTTTCTGTAGCCATTCTGTTGTTAAGGGACATGTGGGTTGTTTCCAGTTTCTGGCTATCATAATTATGGCTGCTATGAACACAGTGGAGCATGTGTCTTTACTACATTTAGGAGAATCTTCTGGGTATATGCCCAGGAGTGGAATAGCTGGGTTCTGAAGTAGTATTATGTTCATTTTTCTGATGGTTTGACAAACTGATTTCCAGAGAGGTTGAATCAACCCGCATTCCCACCAGCAATGGAGGAGTGTTCCTCTTTCTCCACATCCTCTCCAACATCTACTGTCCTTTAGTTTTTGATCTTAGCCATTCTGACTGGTGTGAGGTGGAATGTCAGGGTTGTTTTGATTTGCATTTCCCCGATGACTAATGACATTGAACAATTCTTTAGGTGTTACTCAGTCCTACTAGTTTCCTCAGTTGAGAATTCTCTGTTTAGCTCTGTTCCCCATTTTTTGATAGTATTATTTGCATCTCTGGAGTCTAACTTCTTGAGTTCTTTATATATTGGATATTAGCCCTCTATTGGATGTAGGATTGGTAAAGATCTTTTACCAATCTGTGGATGCCATTTTGTCCTATTTACAGTGTCTTTTGCCTTACAGAAGCGTTGTAATTTCATGAGGTCCCACTTGTCTATTCTTGACCTTAGATCATAAGCTATTGGTGTTCTGTTCAGACACTTTTCCCCCGTGACCATGTCTTCGAGACTTTTCCCCAGTTTCTCTTCTCTTAGATTCAGTGTATATGATTTCATGTGGATGTCCTTGATCCACTTGGACTTGACTTTTGTATAGGAATATAGAAATGGGTAAATTTGCATTCTTCTACATGTAAACCACCAGTTGAACAAGCACCATTTGTTGAAAATGCTGTCTTTTTCCACTGGATGCTTTAAGCACCTCTGTCAAAGATCAAGTGACCATAAGTGTATGGGTTCATTTCTGGGTCTTCAAATCTATTCCATTGATCTACCTACCTGTCACTGTACCAATACCATGCAGTTTTTATCACTACTGCTCTGTAGTAAAGCTTGAGGTCAGGGATGCTGATACTCCCAGAAGTCCTCTTATTGTTGAGAATAGTTTTTGCTATCCTGGGTTTTTTGTTATTCCACATGAATTTGAGAATTGCTCTTTCTAAATCTATGAAGAATTAAGTTGGAATTTTGATGGGGATTGCATTGAATCTGTAGATTCCTTTCTGCAAGATGGCCATTTTAACTAAATTAATCCTGCTAATTCATGGGCATGGGAGACTTTTCAATCTTCTGAGGTCTTCTTCAATTTCTTGCTTCAGAGACTTGAAGTTCTTGTTATACAGATCTTTCACTTGTTTGTTTAGAGTCACATCAACATATTTTATATTGTTTGTGACAATTGTGAAAGGTGTCATTTCCCTAATTTCTTTCGCAGCCTGTTTATCCTTCGAGTATAGGAAGGCTACTGATTTGTTTGAGTTAATTTTGTATGGGGCCACTTTACTGAAGGTGTTTATCAACTGTAGCAGATCTCTGGTGGAGTTTTCCAGGTCACTTAAGTATACAATCATGTCATCTGCAAATAGTGATATTTTGATTTCTTCCTTTCCAGTTTGTATCCTTTTGACTTCTTTTTGTTGTCTAATTGCTCTAACTAGAACTTCGAGTAGTATATTGAATAGATAGTGAGAGAGAAGGCAGCCTTGCCTAGTCCCAGATTTTAGTGGGATTGCTTAGAGTTTCTCTCAGTTTAGTTTGATGTTGGCCACTGGTTTGCTGTATACTGCCTTTACTATGTTTAGGTATGCTCCTTGAATTCCTGATCTTTCCAAGACTTTTATAATGAAGGGAAGTTGAATTTTGTCAAATGCCTTTTCAATATCTAATGAAATGACCATGTGGTTTTTTTCTCTGAGTTTGTTTATTTAGTGGATTATATTGGTGGATTTCCAGGTATTGAACCATCCCTGCATCCCTTGGATGAAGCCTACTTGATCATAGTGAATGATAATTTTGATGTGTTCTTGGATTCGGTATGCCAGAATTTTTGAGCATTTTTGCATTGATATTCATAAGGGAAATTGGTCTGAAGTTTGCTTTTATTTTTGGATCTTTTTGAGGTTTTGGTATCAGTGTAACTGAAGCCTCATGGAATAAATTGGTTAGTATTCATTCTGTTTCTATTTTGTGGAAAAGGTTGAAAAGAATTGGGATTAGGTCTTCTTTGAAGGTCTGATAGAATTCTGCACTGAACCCATCTGGTCCTGGGTTTGTTTTGGTTGGGAAACTTTTAATGACTGCTTGTATTTCTTTAGGGGTTACAAGACTGTTTCGATGGTTTGTCTGATCCTGACATAATTTTGATATTTGGTATCTGTCTAGAAACTTGTTCATTTCATCCAAATTTTGTAGTAGGAGCTGATAATTTTTTTTTAATTTCCTCAAAATCTGTTGTTTTATCTCCCTTTTCATTTCTCATTTTGTTAATTTGGATACTGTCTCTGTGCCCTCTAGTTAGTTTGGCTAAGTGTTTATATATCTTGTTAATTTTCTCAAAGAATCAACTCCTGGTTTTGTTGATTCTCTGCATAGTTCTTTTAGCATCTACTTGGTTGATTTCAGCCTTTAATTTGATTATTTCCTGCCTTCTACTCCTCTTGGGTGTATTAGCTTCTTTTTGTTCCTGATCTTTCAGGTGTGCTGTTAAGCTGCTAGTATATGCTCTCTCCAGTTTCTTTTTGGAGGCATTCAGAGCTATGAGTTTTCCACTTAACACAGCTTTCATTGTGTCCCATAGGTTTGAGTAATTTTTACATTCATTTTCATTAAATTCTAGGAAGTCTTTAATTTCTTTCTTTCTTTCTTGACCAAGTTATTATTGAGTAGAGCATTGTTCAGCATCCACATGTATGTGGACTTTCTGTTGTTGTTGCTATTGAAGACCAGCCTTATTCTGTAGTGATCTGAAAGGAGGCAAGGTATTATTTCAGTCTTCTTATATCTGTTGAGGTTTGTTTTATGACCAATTATATGATCAATTTTGGAGAAGGTACCATGAGGTGCTGAGCAGAAGGTATATTCTTTTGATTTAGGATGAAATATTCTATAGATATCTGCTAAATTCATTTGGTTCATAACATCTGTTAGTTTCATTGTGTCTCTGTTTAGTTTTTGTTTCTAAGATCTGTCCATTGATGACAGTAGGGTGATGAAGTCTCCTACTACTATTGTGTTTGGTGCAATGTGTGCTTTGAGCTTTAGTTTCTTTTATGAATGTGGGTGCCCTTGCATTCGGGGAATAGATGTTCATAATTGAGACTTCTTTTTGTTAGATTTATCCTTTGATGAGTATGAAGTGTCCTTCCTTTTCTTTTTTGATGACTTTTTGTTGAAAGTCAATTTTATCCTATATTGGAATGGTTACTCCAGCATGTTTCTTGGGGCCATTTGCCTGGGAAGTTCTTTTAAGCCCTTTACTCTGAGGTAGTGGTTGTCTTTAACCCAGAGGTACATTTCCTCAATGCCAAAAAATGCTGCATCCTGCATATGGATCCAGTCTGTCAGTCTATGTCTTTTTGTTGGGGAATTGAGTCCATTGATGTTAAGAGATATTAAGGAATAGTGGTTGTTGCTTCCTGTTATTTTCGATGTTATTTTTATGTTTGTGTGGATATCTTCTTTTGAGTTTGTTGAAAGATTACTTTCTTGCTCTTCTAGGGTGTAGTTTCCGTCCTTGAGTTGGCATTTTCCATTTATTATTCTTTGTAGGGATAGGTTTGTGGAAACGTACTGTGCAAATTTAGATTTGTCATAGAATATTTTGGTTTCACCATCTATGATTATTGAGAGTTTTATTGGGTGTAGCAGCCTGGGCTGGCATTTGTCTTCTCTTAGACTCTGTATGAGATCTGCCCAGGATCTTCTAGCTTTCATAGTCTCTGGCGAGAGGTCTGGTGTAATTCTGATAGGTCTGCCTTTATATGTTACTTATCCTTTTTCCCTTACTGCTTTTAATATTTTTTTCCTTATTTTGTGTATTTGGTGTTTTGACTATAATGTGACGGGAGGAATTTCTTTTCTGGTCCAATCTATTTGGAGTTCTGTAGGCTTCTTGTATATTTATGTTCATCTCTTTGTTTATGTTAGGGAAGTTTTCTTCTATAATTTTGTTGAAAATATTTAATGGTCCTTTAATTTGGGAATCTTCACTCTCTTCCATACCTATTATCCTCAAGTTTTGTCTTCTCATTGTATCCTGAATATCCTAGATGTTTTGGGTTAGGAGATTTTTGCATTTTGCATTTTCTTTGACTGTTATGTCTATGTTTTCTATGGTATCTTCCACATCTGAGCTTCTCTCTTCTATCTCATACATTCTGTTGGTGATGCTTGCATCTATGACTCTTGATTTTTTTTCCTAGGTTTTCTAAATCCATGGTTGTCTCGCCTTATGATTTCTTTATTGTTTCTATTTCTATTTTTAGTTCCTGGGTGTTTTTGTTCATTTCCTTCGTCTGTTTGATTATGTTTTCCTGTAACGCTTTAAGGAATTTTTGTGTTTTCTCTTAATTGGCTTCTAGTTTTTTTTTTTTTTTTTTTTATCTGTGTTCTCTTGTATTTTGTTAAGGGAGTTATTGATTTCCTTCTTAAAATCTATCATCCTCATAAGATGTGATTTTAAATCTGAGTCTTGCTTTTCTGTTTTGTTGGGGTATCCATGGCTTGCTGTGGTTGGAAAGCTGGGTTCTGATGTTGCCAAGTAGGCTTGGTTTCTGTTCCTTATGTTCTTGCCCTTTCCTTTCGCCATCTGGCTATCTCTGTTTTTAGCTGGTCTTACACTCTCTGACTGTGGCTTGTCTTTCCTGCAAGCCTAGGTGTCAATACTCCTTGAAGACTAGTTCTCTTTGAGAGGAATTTGGGTTTGGAGATCTGTGGTACAGGGTCAAATCCAGGGTTCAGACAGATACCAGAAGGATCTAGTCCCTAACTGTCCCTTGTTTCCTGTGTCCTAATGGCTCTTCAAGGGTTCCTCTTGGTCCAGTGAATTTGAAAAGAAGTGATGGTCTTGCCTGTGATTGAAGGTGTGTCGGCACTCTTGGTATACCAGCTCTCTCCTGGCACTATTTGAGTATGGAGCCCTGTGTCACAGGATCTGCTCTCAGGCCACAAAAGAAACCAGAAATCTGTTCCTCTGTCCCTGTGTCCTGGGTATTCCAGGTGGGTCCCTCTGAGCAGACACACTTGCCCACACTCCTGGGAGGCTAGCTTACTCCCAGTGCTATTTGGCTATGGAAGCCTGGTGGCCCAGTTAAAAATCTCCCACAACAGATGGAAACTGGAAGGCTCCTTCCTCCTGGCTGTTCCTCAGACCTTGTGTCCCAAGGATTCTGGGCAAATCCCGCTGAGCAGTGTTAGTCCTCTTACCCCCTCTCAAGGGCTTTTACACCCTCTTTGGAGGCTATCTTTCTCACCGTGCTATTTGGCTATGGAGCCCTGGTGGCCCAGGCAGAGGTCTCCCAAGATGTGTATTTTTAAAACACAGGTTTGGGATATAGTTTAAACCCTGTAAATTTTTATTTATTCTTATGTGCAAAATCATAAATATTAAGACTTGAAAGATTATCAGCAGTGTCTAACCACTAAAGTAGGCAAGCAGAAATTTGACATCATGAATTTTCTGTTATGGTACAAGAATGGTTCCAGTATGTATTTAATTCTCAAATGCAGATTTATACATGCTATATTTCCATTGTGTTTTTTAATTTTTTAATCTAACTTTGTCATTATCAGATAATTATGCGAATCTCTGTGTTTCTTCTCCTTTCTCTGAACCCTTTCTTTTTATTTTCTTCCACAAATCACTTTTACTCTCTTTCTAATCACGGTAACTTTGGTTAGGATTACATGTGAATGTATATATAAATGTTGGGTGACTGTTATTGGGTAACTGCTTGCTGTACACTTTCCATGTATTTATCCTATGGTCATTTAAAATTATTATTCTTTTTATTTATTTATTTTTAAATATTTTCTAGGACTCACTGTTGGAAACCCCCATCCGATCCCCCCTCACCCAGCCTCTATGATGGTGTTCAACCACCGAACAACCCACTCCCATCTTCCCTCCCTGACATTTCCCTACAAGGGACATCAAACACCCTCAGGCCCAAGGGCCTCTCCTTCTACTCATGTTCAACAAGGCCATCCTCTGCCATATACGAGGCCAGCACCATTGGTCCCTACACTTGTGTTCTTTGGTTGGTGGTCCAGTCACCAAGAGCTCCAGGAGGTCTGGTTAGTTGACATTGTTGCTCCCTCCATGGGGCTGCAAACCCATTCAACTCCTTCAGTCCCTTCTCCAATTCTTCCATTCATAACCCCATGCTCAGCCCAATGGTTAGCTGTGAATATCCACCTCTGTATTTGTCAGGATCTTGCAGAGCATCGGAGGAGACAGTCATATCAGGCTTCCATCAGCAAGAACTTCCTGGCATTCACTATAACTTCCAAGTTTGCTAGTTATATATGCTATGGATCCCCAGGTGGGGCAGTCTCAGGATGGCTTTTATTTCAGTCTCTGCTCCATATTTTGTCTCCATATTTCCTTTTGTTAGTATTTTGTTCACCCTTCTAAAAAGCACTTGAGAATACATATTTTGGTCTTCCTTTTTCTTAGGCTTCATATGGTCTGTGAATTGAATCTTAGGTATTATGAAATTTTAGGCTAATATACAATTATCAGTGAGTACATACTGTGTTTTTTCTTTTGTGACCGAGTTACCTCACTTGGGATGATATTTTCAAGTTCCATCTATTTGCTTGTGAACTTTATGAATTCATTGTTTTTAATAGCTGTGTAGTATTCCATTGTGTAAATGTACCACATTTTCTATATCCATTCCTTTGTTGAATGACATCTGGGTTGTTTGCAGCTTCTAGCTATTATAAATATGGCTGCTATGAACATAGTGAAGCATGTGTCCTAATTACTTGTTGGAGCATCTTCTGGGTATTTGCCCAGAAGTGGTTTTGCTGGGTCCTTAGGTAATACTATGAACAATTTTCTGAGGAACAACCAGACTGATATCCAAAATGGTTGTACCAGCTTGCAACTCCACCAGCAACATACTGAAACTAACATTAGTTATGGACCAAATGGATTTAACAGATATCTATAGAACATTTCATCCTAAATCAAAAGAATATACCTTCTTCTCAGCACCTTATGGTACCTTCTCCAAAACTGGCCATAAAATCAGTCACAAAACAGACCTTAACAGATATAAGAAAATTGGAATCATCCCTTGCCTCCCATCAGATCACTACAGATTTAGACTGGTCTTCTATAGCCACAAAATCATAAGAAAGCCCACATACACATGGAAGCTGAACAGTGCTCTACTCAGTGAAAACTTGGTCAAAGAAGAAAGAAAGAAAGAAATTAAAGACTTCCTAGAATTTAATAAAATCAAAGTTACAACATACTCAAACTTATGGGAGACAATGAAAGCAATCTTAAGAGGAAATCACATAGCTCTGACTGCCTCCAAAAAGAAACTGGAGAAAGCATACACTAGGAGCTTAACAGCACACCTGAAAGCTCTAGAACAAAAAGAAGCTAATACACCCAAGAGGAATAGAGAGCAGGAAATCATCAACTTATGGCTGAAATCAACCAAGTAGAAACTAAACGAACTATACAAAAAATCAACAAAACCAGGAGTTGGTTCTTTGAGAAAATCAACAAGATAGATAAATCCTTAGCCAGACTAACCAGAGGGCAAAGATACAGTATCCAAATTAACAAAATAAGAAGCTGCAAGGGAGATCTAGCAACAGAAACTGAGGAAATTCAAAATATTATCAGTTCCTACTATAAAAAGCCTATACTCAACACAACTGGAAAACCTGGATGAAATGGAAAATTTTCTAGGCAGATATCACATACCAAAGTTAAGTCAGCATTATATAAACCATCTAAACACTCCCTTATCTCCTAGAGAAATAGAAGCAGCCATTAAAAGTTTCCCAACCTAAAAAAGCCCAGGACCAGGTGGGTTTAGTGCACAATACTATCAGACCTCCAAAGAAGACCTAACATTGATACTCTTCAAACTATTCCACAAAATAGAAACAGAAGGAACACTACCCAATTCGTTTTATGAAGCCACAGTTACACTGCTACCAAACCCCACAATGATCCAACAAAGAAAGAGAACTTCAGACTAATTTCCCTTATGAATATCAATGCAAAAATTCTGTATAATATTCTCGCAAACTGAATCCAAGAACTTATCAAAATGATCATTCATCATGATCAATTAGGCTTCATCCCAGGGATGCAGGGATGGTTCAATACATGGAAATTCATCAATATAAGCCATTGCATAAACAAACTCAAAAAAAAAAAAAAACATTGTCATTTCATTAGATTCTCAAAAAACATTTGACAAAAGTTATTTTTTAATATAAAACATGTAATCACACTCCAGTGAACTCTGACAAAATGATTAAATGGAGAAATTTCTTATGTGTGTTCAATAAAAATTGCCAAAGTAGTCTAAATTTTTAGTGCCAACATAAGTTTAAATTATGAAAATGTCTATGTTTTAATAATGACCTGAAACAGAACAGGAGTATACCTAGACAGCACATAGAAAGAAAGAGCAAAGATGGACAAAAATGGCACAAGAAGAAATAATCAAGGAGAAGAATTGTCTTAGTTAATTAAGCGGCTGGAAAGCCCTACAATGTGTCATCTACAAGCAGAACAAAATTGTCTCAAGGCTTAATCCTGTCTAAAGTCCTCAGAAACAGGGAATGTGTTGTCACTCTCATTTGGAAGGACAAAGACATGAGACTTGGGAGTATTTTGGGAAAAAGAATTTGGATAAGAGAAATTTGGGTGTTCAAGTAACTTAGAATGAAAGAAGCATAAAAGAGAATAAGAATATACACTTATGTTATTTTTGGGCTCTGGATTATTGATTGAAATGCATAAAAATTGAGGATATATTTTATATATTTATTCAACTGACACACAATAGTTTCCTATATGGCCAAATATACTAACAGACTAGGTCAAGGCACACCAATCTTTCAGATCAAAACCCAAATGACCAGGTTTCCCTTCTACAAAAGAAGACAAGCTCATCACCTACTAAATGAAACCTTGAGAATAAATTATTTTACCAGCTAATTAAATTATTTTATATAGTATCACATAATCCAATCATCATGACTCCCAAATTAAACATCATAATGTTGTCTTTGCTTTAAATATATACATATTGTTCCCTAAATTAAGAAGAAAATTCTATACTTTAAATATATTGGAAAATATACTGAGGCATATAAAAATTGAGAGTATGAACAAGGTGCTTGAAACAACCACCACAGATGTTTCTGTGAAAAAAAATATCTGTGGTAAGTTACTAGTGTGGAGGGAAAAAGAAAAGTCTAAGCAGATGGCTGTAGCAAAGATTAATGTGGAATAGAGGCATCATGCGTTGATTTGTGTCTGAGTTCCTGAAAAAGGATCCTAAAGTATTTTCTACTTCAAAACTAATACAATAAAGACTGAAGCCCATTTAAACATCAGTTACTGTCCTGAGAAAATAGTAAAAATCATGTTGATTTTATACTTAAACAGTCAAGAATCTCTTCAGAATAAATTTATAATCATGAAGAGATATGAACATCTTCTCAAATTAATAGCTTTCAGGAGAAGAATCTCAATTTTCTTATTTAAAATTTTCTTGGTAAAACATCAGACTCCAAATAACCATAATTCTCTAAGACTGGTTATTCTGGACTATTAGAATTTTAATATTCTTTCCCCTTTGGCCTTCTGGTCTGCATTTCCACATGTAATCTTAGCAAACCAGCAAGCCTGATGCTGGACCCTAAACATGCCTGCACACCCACCTCAATCCCACAAGCAGTCTGTCTCTCAGAAGGTCTTCCCTAACAGAGGGACACATATAATGTAATTTGTTATTATCAGAATCCAATTCTCCAACCACAGAAAGCCCTGGATACACTAACACACCCAAACAGCAGGATTCTGACCTAAAATCATATTTTATTTATGAAGATGATAAAGGCCTTTAAGGAGGGCATAAATAATTCCCTTAAAGAAATACAGGAAATACAACCAAATGGTAGAAGCCTTTAAAGAGGAAACAAATTCCTTGAAGAAATACAGATAATACATTCAAACAGGAGAACTAATTGAACAAAATGCCTCAAGATCTAAAATTGGAATTAAAAAAGTAAAGAAATTATAAATGGTGGCAACTCGGTAGAAGGAAAGTATAGGAAAGAAAACAGGAACTAAAGATGCAAGCATCACCAACAGAATACAAGAGATAGAAGAAGGAATCTCTGGTGTAGAAGATACCATAGAAGATATTGACACATCAGACAAAGAAAATGCAAAATGTAAAAAGTTCCTATTGCAAACCATCCAAGATATTTGGTACACAATAAAAAGACCAAATCTAATAATAATAGAAATAGAAGAGGGTGAAGATTCCCACATCAAATGGACAGAAAACATCTTCAACAAAATCACAGAAGAAAACATTCCTAACCTAAAGAAAGAGGTGGCCAGAAATATATAAGAACATCAGAACATCAAATAAATTGGAACAGAAAAGAAAAATCCTCCTGACACTTAACAATCAATACACTAAATGTGGAGAGTAAACCAAGAATATTAAAAACTGTAAGTGAAAAAGACCAAGTAACATATAAAGGCAGACCTGTCAGAATTACAACAGACTTCTCAACAGAGAATCTAAAAGCCAGGAGTTCCTGGACATTTGTTGCATATACCCATAAAACTAGAGATACCAGTGTAGGCGACTACAGCCAGGAAAACTAAATACTTTCATTAAAATTAACTTTGCAAAGATCCTATACTAGCAATTTAACAACACACCTGAAAGCACTAATCAAAAAAAAAGTAGGAAACACATGCAAGCTGAATAGATGGTAGGAAATAATCAAATTTGGGGCTGAAATAAGCCAATTAGAAACAAAGAAAACAATTGAAATAATGATCAAAATGAAGTGCTGCTTCTTTAAGAAAATCAACAAGACAGGCAAAGCCTTAGATAAACTAGGTAAAAGGCATAGACAGTATCCAAATTAACAAGATCAGAAATGAAAAATGAAATATATCAAGCGAAACTTAAAAATTGCAAGAATTATCATCACTTATTAGAAAAGCCTATACTCAACAAAACTGGAAAATATAGATGAAATAGATGATTGCCTAGATAGCTTCTACTAACTAAAATTAAAGTAAGATCAATAAAACTATCTAAATTGTCTCATATCCCATAAGGAAACTGAAACACTCATGAAAAATCTACCAAATTAAAAAAGCTCAGAGACATAATCTTTTAGTGATTAATTTTGCCAAAACCTGAAAGGATATTTAGTACCAATACTCCTCAAACTGTTCCAGAAAATAGTTTTTATTATGAAGCCACATCGGTTACTCTAATTCATCAGCCACACAAAGACCCAACAAAGAAAGAGAACTTCAGACCAATTCCACTTATGTATATCAATGCAAATACTCAAAAAAATTCTCACAAACCAAATCCAAGAACACATCAAAATGAACATTCGCTATAATCAAGTAGCCTTCTCCACAAGGATGCAGGGATGGTTGAAAATATGAAAAGCCATCAACATAAACCACTATATAAACAAAGACAAAGAAAAAGGTAACATGATTATTTCCTTAGATGCTGAAAAATTCTTTGATAAATCCAACATAGCTTCATTTTAAAAGTCTCGGAGAGTCAGGAATTCATGGCAAATACCTAAACACAATAAAAGCAGTATGGAGTAAACTAACAGCTAACCTCAAATTAAATTGAGATAAATTTGAATCAATCTCACTAAAATCAGGGACAAGAAAAAGTTGCCTACTCTCTTCCTATTTATTCAATGTAGTTCTTGAAGTTCTAGCTAGAACAATTAGATAACAAAAGGAGATCAGGGTGATATAAAATGGAAAGGAAGAAGTGAACCACTGTTTGTGGTTGATATGATAGTATACATAAATGATTTCAGAAATTCTATCAGAGAACTCCTACAGCTGATAAACCACTTCAACAAAGTGTCTGTATATAATATTAATTCAAACAAATCAGGAGCCTTCCTTTATACAAATAGGCTGAGAAAAACATCACAATAGCCACAAATAACATAAAATATATTGGTGTATCAACAAGTAAAATATCTGTGTGACAAGAACTTCAAGTCTCTGAAGAAATAAATTGAAGAAGACCTCAGATTTGAAATATCTCCCATATTCATGGGTTAGTACGATTAACATATTGAAAATGGCCATCTTTCCAAAAGCATCTAAAGACTCAATGCAATCCCATCGAAATTCCAACAGAATTCATCACAGACATGGAAAAATAATCCCCAAAGTCAGATGGAAAATAATAATAATAATAATAATAATAATAATAATAATAATAATAATAACAACAGCAGTATAGGCAAAATAATTCTCAACAGTAAAATAATTTCTGGAGGAATCACCATCCCTGATCTCGATCTCAAGCTGTACTGGTGGAGACAGCATACCATTAGAGCAACTGCCCACAGCAGGCTAGGATGGAGACATCTCAGAAGCCCGTTGCAGCTCCTTCTGAAAAAGGATGGCTGGTGTCTGGGACCCCGAGAAGCAGGAGACACATCCCTCCAGGGGACGTGCAATCTCAAATAAGGGACTGCCAACAGTAGACTGGGATGAAGACATCTCCTTAGCTCAGGGCATCTCTTTATAAAAAAGAGTTGTTCCCATTTCTCCTAACCTTAGCCCTGAACAACAGCTGTTTAGATTTCATATGTGTATGACTGCTTTTCAGTTGGCCTTGGTGTGCATAAGTATTCTATTATATCTGACATTCCTACTTCTTTCTCCTTCTGCTGTGGTGACTTCTGTGAAACTAGATGTTCCTTGATGTAATGATCCTTAAACAATTAAAAAATGAGGCACAAGGACACAGCACAGCACAGTCCTAATGGCCTACGTGCATTCTGTGTGCTCTCATCTTGCAAAGAACACAGTAACTGCTCAATGGTAGTTCCAGGTTTATGTTTGACTTGCAAAAAAAGTTTGAAGAAATTACTAGAAAATGAAATAGAGCCAACACTGGGACACCGAGAAACAAAAAAGTTAATGAAATTTCTAAATAAGTTTTGCATAACATTTGAGAGCGATTTCTGGATAAGAAAGTACAGAATAATGAAATCTTCTACAAGTAAAACTAAGTCAAAACATTGGGACTATTAGGAGAGTCAATGTACAGAAGCAGAGAGCTAGCGGCAACACTGAGTTAACGGTTAACTTGAATCTTTCTGGCTACTGCCTGACAGCTTTGCCCATGTCATTTATCATTAGAGCTTCACAAGAAAATGAAAGTAGTTGACCTTGGAGAATGAGCTCTGAAGTATAATAAGTCAAATGAGAAAGTTTAAATAATGATATGTTTGCAATTATTATTCTGGACTGGCCTGGGAATATGGGAAGATTGAAGCTCTTGGGAACAAATGCAATTCTTGATTCTCTGTGGGATGTGGGTATGCTTTTAAATTTGATTTGGCAATGATTATACAATGTCTTTCTTTCCTGCTTTTGGAGTATCAATAAAAACTAGGTCAAGAAAAAGGCAAGAGAGCAAGTGGAGAGCATGTGGAGAGCCAGTTAGGTGATAGTGAGGTGCACATGAGGTGTGCGTGAGGAGAGGGTAGAGTGACTAGAGAGAATGTTAGAGTCTGAAAATGTGTGTATGTGTGTGCATGTGAGTGAGAGCGAATGTGAAACGTGAGTGAAGAGACAATGTGAGGTGTGTATGGACAGAGCATATTTGAGTGAAAGGAGAGTGCATGTGCTGTGTATGAGATGTGTGTGAAGAGTGTGTGTGAGTGAAGGGAATGCACAGCGGTGTGTAGGTGTGTAGAAATTTGAGGAAAGAAAAGCCCACAGAAGAAAAGCAGAACGTGGTGTTATTTTTTTCCAATCAGGGAAATGCAAATCAAAACCTCTCTCTGATCCCTCCTTCCACCAATCAGAATGGCTAAGATCAAAAACTCAAGTAAAAGTACATGCAGGAAAGGATTAGGGGAAAGAAGAACACTTCTCTACTGCTGATAGAAATGCAAACTGGTAGAACCAGGATGGATATAAATCTAGCTGTTTCTCAGAAAACTCGAAATAGTTCCTCCCAAAGTCCATGCTATACCACTCTTGAGCATATATCCAAACGATACCCCACCATGCTACAGGAAAACATGTTTCAGTGTGTTCATAGCTGCCTTATTAGTAATAGCCAAACTGAAGCAACCCAGATGACCCTCAACTGAAGAATGTATAGAGAAAATGTGGTTCAGTTACACAATGGAGTATTATTCAGCTATTAAAAATGAGAACATCTTGAGGTCAGGGATGGGGACTCCCCCGAAGTTCTTTTATTGTTGAGAATAGTTTTAATTATCCTGGGTTTTTTATTATTCCAAATGAATGCACATTGATCTTTCTGACTCTATAAGGAATTGAGGTAGAGTTTTGATGGGAATTACACTGAAACTGTAGATTGTTTTTGGCATGTTTTTTTCTATATTACTCCTGTCAGTCCATGAGCATGGGAGACCTTTCCATCTTCAGAGGTGTTCTTTGATTTCTTTCTTCAGAGACTTGATTTTATTGTCATAAATAATTTTCACTTGCTTGGTTAGAGTCACAGCAAGTATTTTATATTATCTGTGACAATTGTGAAGGATGTCATTTCCCTAATTTTTTCTCAGCCTGTTTATCCTTTAAGTAGAGGAAGGCTATTGATTTGTTTGAGTTAATTTTATATCCAGCCAATTTGCTGAAGTTGTTTCTCAGATTTAAGAGAGCTCTGGTGGAATTTTTGGGGTCACTGAAGCATACTCACATATCACCTGCAAAGAGTGATATTTTGACTTATTCTTTTGCAATTTGTATCCCTTTGAACTCCTTTTTTGTCTAATTGCTTTAGCTAGAACTTCAAGTACTATATTTAATAGATAGGAAGAAAGTGGACAGCTTTGTCTACTCCCTGATTTTAGTGAGATTGCTTCAAGTTTCTCTCCATTTAGTTTGTTGTTGGCTACTGGTTTGCTGTATATTGTTTTTACTGTGTTTAGGTGTGGGCCTGGAATTCCTGATCTTTCCAAGATGTTTACTATGAAGCGATGCTGAATTTTGTCAAATGCTTTTCAGCATCTAATGAAAGGGTCATGTGTTTTTTTCTTCAAATTTTTTATGTAGTGGATTACAGTGATGGATTTCTGTATATTGAACCATCTCTGCATCCCTGGGATGAAGCCTAATTGATTGTGGTGAGTGATCATTTTGATGTGTCCTTGGATTTGGTTTGCGAGAATTTTATTGACTATTTTTGCATCAGTGTTCATAAGGGAAATTGGTCTGAATTTCTTTCTTTATTTGGTCTTTGTGTCGTTTAGGTATAAGCATAATTATATCTTCATAGAACAAATTGGGTAGTGTTCCTTCTGTTTCATTTTTGTGGAATAGTTTGAAAAGTATTGACATTAAGTCTTCTTCGAAGGTCTGATAGAATTCTCCACTAAATCCGTCTGGTGCTGGGCGTTTTTTGGTTGGGAGACTATTAATGACTGCTTCTATTTCTTTAGGGGTTATGGGAGTTTTTAGATGGTTTATCTGATCCTGACATAATTTTAGCACCTGGTACCTGTCTAGATAATTGCCCATTTCATCCAGATTTTCCAATCTTTTTTTGAGTTTTGGCTTTTATAGTAGAATCTGATGAATTTATGAATTTCCTCGGTTTCCATTGTTATGTCTCCCTTTCATTTCTGTTTTTATTTATTTTGATACTGTCTTTTTGCCCTGTGGTTAGTCTAGCTAAGGCATTATCTGGTTTTGTTGATTCTTTGGATAGTTCTTTGTCTGTTTTGGATGACCCATAATACCAAATATCTATCAATCAGAAGTTTCATTGTAATGACTCTTTAAAATGAAGGAAGACAATGTGCATATGTGAAGGTCTACCATTTTAAATGATATTCAATGTCAATTTAGTTTCAATATTCTTCTCACACCAAGTTTATGGTTTGCACAAATTGCAGCAGTGTTGTGTTTGCTAGGGTGATTGTCTGCCATTAATTCCCCAGAGCGTATCATATTTTCTGAGCACATTTTGTATGGAAAGTCACTTTGAATTTATTGATTTTACAGTGCTGAATATAAACCATCATTTAAAAGATTCTGTCATAGAGATAGTGCCCAGAAAAATACCAAGAGCATGCTGTCACAATGGATATATATGCACCTTTCACAATGTGACATCTTTTGAACCTACGTGATAACTTCATACAATTTTAAACTTTTAAGTTTTTAAAATTAAAATTAAAAATATGTTGAGATAATGGACAGGAAGCTTTTACCAATATCAATTTTTCAGTATCTTATAATGTCTCTATACATTTTTATAAGGAAAAGGAAATGTACATTCTTTATTAGGTTTCTAATCCCAGCAGTGGCAGCTGTTATTCGAATGATAAATGATATTGTTCAAGGAGTATCTTTTGGGATCCTCTTCAAGTACTCCATTCTAGTTCCAGTAATACAGTTTTTAGGCATGCTGGGATCCACTTGCATAATTATTTTTCTGTCATCTGTTAGTTCATTTAATACCTTTATATAGGTCTTAATAGACAACATGTGGGGCATTCAGACATACCATGTAACATCATGCCATGTAATAATCATGAAATCTTTTAATTTGTTTCTTTAGAACTTTCTTCTAAATTAGGAAAAGTTTTTACAATTTAATAAACTTTCAGTTCATTTTTATTTACAAGAAAATATATGCAAATGAAGTAGTTTGTAAATTTGAAGCCAGCCTAGTCTAGTTTGTACAGAGAGTCAGGACCATCCTAAATTGTACAGCTAAATGATTCTAAATAACTAAAATAATAGATTTATCTTGCATATACAAAGCCCTGGATTTACTCACCAAATAACTACTAATGCCAGTAAAGTTGTATATACAGAAAGGATTCATTGTGGTAAATAATTTTGGTTGATAAAACCCCCTAAAAATAATAGAATTAAGAATAGTGAAAACATATTTAAGACTTTTTATACAATTACTATTTTCACTGCTATATTATTATATAGTTATACTGACGATTAAGACAATATTAACTAAAATTAAAAACAGTAATATTTTAGCTTTCTTTCTTTTGTTTTTATTCTCTCATATATTACATCCTGAACACCATTCCCTCTCACTTCTCCCTTCCATGGACCTCCTCATTTTCCTCCACCATTTTTTTTCAGAATAGGGCAGGTCTCCCATGGATAGCAAACAAACTTAGTATGTCAAGTTGTTCTAAAACTAGCCACCACAACTCATATTAAGATTGGAAGAGTCAAACCACTAGAAAGAAAAGGGTCACAAAGCAGACAAAACGGTCAGAGACAACTTCCCATAAGGAGCCCACAAGAAGACCAAGACCAGTTGAGTAAACTGACCCTAGCTCAGAACCATGCAGGCTTCTTGATTGTTAATTTAGTCTCAGTGAGCTCCTATGCCCTTAGGATAGTTAGTTCAACATGTTTTCTTTGTTCTCCTTAACTCCTCTGTTCCGAACAATAAGATTCCCCAAGCTCCACCTAATGTTTGGCTAGCCTTCTCAGTATCCATCAGCTGCTAGATGAAGCCTCTGATAACCATTAGGCTTGGCACAAATCTATCAGTATAGCAGAGTACTATTAAGGATCGTTTTGTTGACTTTATTTTCTTGTGTGTTTGTTTGGGCCAGTTGTGTTTTGTTCTATCCTAAGTCTCTGGGCTAGCCAGTCAGTTTCAAGGTTAGGCTCCCTCTTATAACATAAATCTCAAGCTGGAATAGTCACCAGGTGGCAACTCCCACAATTTCTGCACTACTTTTACCTCAGCACATCTTATGAGCAGTAAAAATTATAGGCCAAATGTTTTCTGGATGAGTTGGTATCCTAATCCTCCCACTGGAAGTTTTGCCTAGTTCGAGGAGATGGCTGATTTAGGCTCTGTATCCCCTTTTTCTAGGAGTTTTAGCTAGGGTCAGCCTCATATTCCTGGGGGTATCCATAGCAATAGGTTTCTAGCTAGTCCCTGAAATGCCCCCCCCCAATTTTTTTCCCAGCACACTTAACTTCCCTTCTCTGTCTACCTGATCCCTACTACTCTTGTCCCTCCCCAGCTACAATGTCATGTGTCCTGGCATCCCCATACCCTACACACAGCACCTGAACTGTATCACGATTTCCTCTTTGTAGATATAGTTATGTGTTCTCTCCTCTTCAGCCCTTCTTTTTATTTATGTCCTCTGAGTCTTTAGATTGTTAGCATTCCTGGTTTTGTTAAATTTTTCTTTCTTCTTTGTTCCTTTCTGTTTTTCCTTTCTTTCTTCTTTCCTTTTTTCTTTCTTTTTTTTCTTTCCTCCTATTCTCTTTCTTCCTTACTTCCTTTTTAATTTTTAATTTCTACATCAAATTTTTTGATACAGTGCTACACATATTCAACCCATGCCTTGAACTCACCATGTAGTTGAAGATTATCTTGAACTTCTGATCCCTCTGTTTTTACCTTCCCAATGCTGTGACTGCACGCATATGGTATCATGTCCTATTTGCACAGTGGTAAAAATGGTATCTGGAGCTTCCTATGTACAATGCAAACACTACATAAACCTGGACATACAGTTGATCTTAAAAGTTGCAACTTTACTGAATTTTTAAACCTGACATATCTTAATATCCTTGTGTTTGCTATAGATATTATGTGATGGCAAGTTTTGATGGCTTGTTCATATACAACATTTGATGTCAACCCTTGTAAATATTTTCATATGAATTTTATCCCTTTTAGCTTTTAATCTTCTCTCATACAATACATTCCAACCACAGCATTTCCTCCCTCCATTACTCCCAACATCCCTTCCTACATCCCACTGATCCCTGATCCACTGCTCCTCTGTTTCTCTTCAGAAAAGAACAGGCCTCCATAAGATATGAATTGAACTTGGCATCATATACAATAAGACTATGTATATATGCCCTCGTACCAAAGCTGAATGAGGCAGTGCTGTCGAAGGGAAAATGTCCTGTGAACCGGCAACAGAGTCAAATACACCCCTATTTTCACTGTTAGAAATCCCACAGAAAACCCAAGCTAATCAAACACAGCATGAATTCAGAGGACCTAAAGTAGATTCACACAGATTTCATGATTGGCACTTCAGTCTCTGTGAACCTTCATAGCTCCTGCTTACTTGATTCTGTGGGCCAAGTTCTGTTGTTGTCTTCTGGATTCTACAATTTTTCATTCCTCCATTCCATGATCTTAACCAACAATTATCATGAAAACAAAAATAATGTCAGTAATACTGCTTATTTAACAGAACTTTCAAGTTTAGAATTTGCAGAAGCAAAGAAATACACAGTAAATTCAAGATGCAGACATAAGAAGAGCAGTTAGTTGGTTTCTTTGTTTGAATTTGGATCTGACTTCAGTTTAAGCAGAGATTTGAGAAACAGTTTTTCTGGCAAAATATCCAACTCACACTAAGCTGTGACCATTCAAATCTTAAAATTTCTCTTTAACATATAGGTAACAAGCTTTTAAAAATACCTATTTAGACTCCATGCAAAGGAATTATCTCTCTCTAACTCAATTTAACGTACGAAGGAAAATTGGATAAAAAGAGACTTCCCAAATATGATGCCAAGTAAGGAACAGGGTCATCACATAATATGAATATATTATCGATTCCTTGAGATAAGAGGTCTTGATGTGCCTGCACTGGGATGTTCAGACCTACTAGGATTCTGAATGCATTTCCTAAATACCATTGGGCCTTAAGAGCAAACTATGGACCCTATACTCTTCTATTGTTGCACATAGTTTCACCTAGGATAAGTTGATATTTCTTAAATATAGATCTCCTGGCCTAAATGCAACAGGTAAAATAAACAAACAATAATATACAGAAAAACAAATATCTCTCAAAGTTCTTGGTATTTGAGCTTAAAATACAGTGACTTGTAATAATTTGGCCCTGTTTCCCAGAGAACAGTATTATGAACTTGCAGATAGATAGAAAGATAGTTGTGGGTTTGTGATCATCACTATAACTATATTTATCATGTGATTGGCTCATTTCTTTTAAATTCTAATAAAGTGTGATTAGAAGTGACACTGGTAATCTTACAACCAGTACACGAATCATCCATCTTAACATATCTGAGACCACACCAAAACTACTGGTTAATTTTATTATAGTATCTGTTCTGTTAACATGAGTTGAAGGTGAGGGTTTGCAATGAAATATATCAGTAAACCCATTGAATGTGAAATACTATTTTATTTCAAGGCCAAACAGATTTTTCAAACATTCTTTTTCTTGAAGGGGGGGGATGTGATACATCAGTGTCAAATTTAGTCTATACCAAAAGAATAACCATTAAATGTATTCTTAAAACTGAAAAAAATCACTCATTATAGTATTAAATATTAATTGATTGACACAGAGACGTTGTCAAAATTTTTCCTGTAACTTTTTTATCCATAAAATGCTTATTTACCATTATAAGTAGAATAAATTATTGACACGGTACTCATATATTATAGGCAAACTTAAACAGAATATTTTCATTATAAAGATGAGTTTAATAGAAAAAGAAGCAAAATATAATATACCATATATGCTAATGAAAAGAAGAACTACTGATATATTTGGGCCTCCAAAACTTTTAAGAAGTGTTCAAATACTATATAGTTTTTACCTAGACAGCAATGTCAGTTTTTAATGCAGAAACTACTTCCATGATGTGTTTTGCATTTAATAGTGTTTTTTATTGAGAAGCAATTAAGGAAGTAACAGTTATTGTTTGCAGAAAAAATGTGCCATGAGAGAATAGAAAAAAAAAAAAAAGATATAGAGCTAGCTTGTAGCTATCAATTTCATTGGTGAAGAAAACAACTATTATTCACTGATTCAGCCTAGAAATTCTTTTGCTTCAGATTTCTGTTACATGAAAATGCCCATCTTGAGATTTTCTAAGAGATGTACTAAAATTGAAAATAGTGATTGCTTAGACAAGTAATTTGCTTCATAAATATATCTATTATTTATGATATACATTGAGAGCAAGACTCACTAAGCATTTTTGAGCACTGTATATACTTTTGAGCACTGTATACTAAACAAATGAATGATGTGGTTTTTTTCTTTGAATCATAAGATAGTACATGAGGTTATCAAATATATAACATCAAATATATTGCAGGTCATTTTACTTAGTATGAATAATAACTATACACAAATGATATTATGATTCAAAATTAATAAACACATATCAACAATATCAATTCATATCAACACATATGAATTATTTGAAAGGAATATTAGTATTTTACAAGCTTTAGTTTTCACAGAATATAATTGTCAGTATTACTAGACCGCAAATGGAAACTTTTATAGTTTGCATATATTTGAAATAATTTGCAAAAACAATTTAATTTCTAACATTGAATTTTACATTAGATTCATTATTTAATGGAACTTTTAAAAAATGAGTGTCAAAGGCTGGATATTTTCATGGTGCACTGTGTTGCAGTATCTCATGATACTGGTGGAAGAGCCCTGATGGCACATGACTAGCTTTATAATGCTAGTGTCAGAGCTGGTTATATGGATTGATTTTCCTGTTTTATCTCACACTTTGAGTATCCTTACTGAACAAACAGAATACCAGTAGAAATATTATCGTTGTCACCTAGCTTTGTCAAGTGCTTCTTGCTCAGTTTTGGAGGTCAAGAGCAAACATCAACTCAGGTATTTATTCTCACATGCAGAAACTTTGTGAACCTTAGTGAAGTGCACTGCTCTCATTTTAATATGAAGTGTGTCTCAAGTTGATAAAAGTACCATTGACTCTGATGGAAGTGCTTTTGACAGCACTTTTTCCCAAAGACATTACAATAAATATACAATCACAAAATCAGCAAAAGCTTTGAAATGGCCCTGTTTGGTAACACAAGTGATCAACATACAATGAAGAAAAGAGTGCAAAGTTCTAAATGGGACACCTATAATCATAGTGCTCTACACAAGGCTCTGGGATCATTATAGATGGACAAGTGAGAGGATTCTAAGAACCAGAAGTATTGTGTGCTACAAGGAAACAATGCTTCTCATATGAAAACACAGTTGCTGTGACACCAATACAAGCTTTAGCCAGACAAAATCCAACATGGATAGAGCAAAGTGGTTATAATGTTGTACCACAGCTGAGGAATCAATAGAAACTAAAAACTACTAAGAGAAGAAAAGTTGATTTTGCTTAAGAGTATGGTGTCTGCTAGGTTCCATCTAGAGTTAGTTAGTCAGTAAAACTTGAAGTTAACTGGTTTGAAAAAGCAATAAACAGTAAGTTTGTTGAGTATGAAGGTGAGAGAGTGATCTAGTGAATTTAAGAGGGGAATGAAACCCATTGCAGATTGGCTTTGTAAATTGGATTCAAGTTTAGGTAGTTTAATGTCAGCAAGTTCATTGTCAGCATATTTAAAACAGTACTATTTTGGAAAAGGCTATAATCAGTTCAATCAGTCCAATTCATTTTAAATGCCATATTTAGCAGATTTCTAAGGAATTGAGGAATATATATATATATATATATATATATATATATATATATATATATTCAAAGCTTGTTCTAAAGGAATTATATTTGTACTTATAACTATAAAAAGTTCTGTGCACATAAAAGTTCATTATTTATAAGGTAATTGACCATAAACATGTCTTAATTATCTTTTAACAATTTATAACAAGTTAGTAATTTTGGTAAGATTAGGAGTTTTCAGTTTTGGCCATACATCTCTAAGTTATTTTTGTTAACTTTATCATACATTTAAGTTCTTAGGAATTACTCATAATGTAAAAACAAGTCCTAAGCCAAAATATTGGAGATTTGCTGATGTCTTTTTAATCTAAATAGAAGATATAATAATAAACACAGTGTTCATTGGGACTATGAAATTTCTTAGGTCCTATATTTTACCAATAACAGCCACAAGTGCCTCTAGTTCTCCTCAAAAGCAGGGTTTTTTTTGTTTTTTTTTTTTCTTTGTTTTTGTTTTTGCCATTGTATTCTTTAGATTGAGGTTCCTGCAATTCAGTTAGTTTGGACTTTTTGTTGTTGTTGTTTTGTTTTGTTTTGGGGGGGTATTTTTTATTTGGTTGTTTGATTGATCAAGGAAACTAAGGGAAGGTATACACCATGTATTTTGTTTTTCTTCCGTTCATCCATATCGCTTTTCCCTCAGGGTATCCAGGCACCAAAGTAACCTCAGCTGGACTAGAAGGAATGAAACTTTGTCAGCGCAGGAGAAGTAATTGGCTCTGCTTACAGTTTTCAATGGAGCAGTTCTCTTTATTGGGGGGTGAACAAGAGTTATATAGACCCTGAGGAGTAGGGAGATGTAGTAGCTTGTGTTCTCTTGCTTTTTTATTACCCAAAAACCTGTTTGCAGTGTCCTGCACATAGGAATAAATGAAACCAGTCCCAAGTCGGTTTTGACTGGTCAATATTGCTAATGATAGCCAACGGCTGGGTGAGGAAACACAGGCAGGACTTTTAGGACTTCTGGGATGGAGCTGAGGAAGGAGAAAGAGAGGATTCTGCCCTGACAAGGGCATAGGAGATGGACCATGCCATAAAGGTACAAGAGAGACAGATAGTTGAGATGTAAGTATAGTGGTCCCAGAAGGGCTGTGCAGTAGGATCCAGGGCTTCAAAAATGAAATATAAATTTAGTATTAACTCAGAAATATCAGAGGGGAGAGTGTGTTAGCCAAGTGGAGGTAGAGAGTAGCCTAGCTGTTAACCTGCTTAGGGCATATTAAAAATAATTGTGTGTGTGTGTGTGTGCGTGTGTGTGTGTGTGTCTTTGACTCATGAATTCAAAATAATTGGGTGGGTATAGAAGAGGTGTGCATATGAACTGGGGAGTCCAGAGCAGACTAACAACTTACTACATCAGATGGCATTCAATGTATCAGGCTCTTATTCATTTTTAAAAATTAATTGGAGATCCCAAAAGGAAACCATGCACCAAAATGTGAGATTATTAGATGGGCAGAATTGGTTTCTCAACAACCCAACCCAAGCAGAGCCACACAGGGCATTTTCAGAACTAAAACAAGAGGATAATAAAAGGATAGAGATGAATGAAATTTGATTCAATTGTTTTTAAGGATAGAAACAGTACAATGGTAATTGTTTTAATGATTTTTAAGTATACACGGAATAAAGAAATCCAGGTCTTTGATGTCAAATATAAAAAACAAAGGTACAGAGATAGAATAGAATGAATGAGAATAATACTTTAAAAGAAATTTGAAACATTTTATGCCAGAGCAGCAATTCTCTTCATTGAACGTGGTGTACATGGGAATTCTGGGGTTGTTTAGCCTAGTATGACAAACTTAGAGCCTGGAAATAGGCTTATTCAGTAAGTAGGATGGAATTTAATAGAAATTAAATACATAGGAAAAGAAAGAAAGTCAAATAGGAAAGGATATCAATCTCCACAGAAGGGAGAATTTAAGTATACAGAGATGAATAAATAAACTGAGGCTTTTGATCTTAAATTGTAGGACAAGAGAAAAAGATAGGAAAATAACCTTTTCTCAGGCAGATAGTAGAAACTTACACAGGAGGCAGTTAAGAGACACTATCTCCACAGATAATAATATTTGTTTAGCTTGCTTTAATTGCTTTAAATTATTTTAATTATCAAAATGTATCTGGTTTTAAGTTTGGTGGTTATGATATTAAAAATCCTCTGGGAGACAGGTCAAGCTACTAAATTGAATCAATATACACCTTTGATGATTTCAGGTTACTGGATCAAAGACAGGCTATTTTGGGAGGGAGATTTCTTATTTGTGTTAATAGAAAAGAAGAAAAGGCTTTGGACCGCTTCCAGAGTGATATGGATCAGATATGACAGGAGAAGGACCCCTGAAGATCTTGGCTAGAGAAAAGAAAAATTTGAGAATATCAAACAGGACTGGTAACTTGAACTGATGATTTCTCCGCATGGGAAGAGCCCAATAACTGACTTTAAAAGAAATGTTTTTAGTAACTTCAGCAAAAATTAGACAATAAATCTGGTTGGTTATGGAGTCCTGAAGATTCATTGTGCCATCCTTCATATGGCATGAATTTATCACAATTGGTTTTTGATCAAATTAACTCATAAAAGGATAGTTGGCTTTCATCTGTTCAAACAAGGAGAAAAAAAAAGTCATCCTCAACTGATCTGTGTACCTTGAATAATACATGTGTTAAAATTTTGGTTGTAAAATTTATATATTACAGAATGTACAGCTCTGACAAGTTTCATATGCAGCAATGTGGAAATGGCCTGCTGTCAAAACTACCTGCCTCCCAGAACAGCTTCTGGAATGACTGCTGTTTCCCGATAGACTCAGTTCATTCAGCCTTTGAAACAGATGCAGTCTGAACTTCAGTCAAGTCCTGAGTCTTGTAAATATACAGAGACTGGATAACAGATGCTAAAGCTAGCTTTCTTAAGTCTAACTGATTTTTCTCCTTTTTCTACCCTTCCCCAACCGTTTGATTTTCTTTTTTTTTTTTTTGTTACCCCTATTCAGCCAGAAGAGGTTGTGGAGAGTAATCACCCTGATTCCTTGGGTTTGGGTGTTATGGCAATGGTTATTTATTTATAAATTATGGATAGGTAGCCATTTTAAGCAATAATTTGGAAAAAGTCATAATTTTGAACAGGGAGGAAACAGATGGGATGGATTACTAAATTTATTCTTGAATAAAGCATTGTATATTCATAATCTTACATTGATAGAAATATTTATAACTGATGCAAATTTGAAGTTATAATTACGTACGTTGGTACAAAATTTACATATTGATACAGATTTAAAGTTTTCACTGGTATAAATCTTTGTATATTGATACAAATTTTTAAGTTAATATTATTACTCTTAGATAGGCATTGTCCCTATGCAATTCATTTAAGAATATACAGCCTTAACCCAGTCCTTCTGTACATGGTATTATAAAATGTTTAGGATGATTCAGTAACTCAAATTAAGGAGCAGATAGTAAACCCATTGTTATGTTAGATTATGATTTAATTATAGTAAAGTGTTTCAATATTATTCAAATAGAAATAGGTAAGTATAGTTAAGATATACTACAGTTTATCTTTTACATTTCAGATATATTTTACATTTATACTCTTCAAAAACATCAAAAATCTACAAAATATAACATTTAATGTCATTTCATTATAAAAATTCATTTGGCTACAAGACATGTCTGTTCCTGGCAGTATGCACTTTACTGTTCAAAGATATTGAGAATCACTATCTCCAGACAGAGCTGCTTATTTTGGCAAGGTAGCCACCAAGCAAGAATTGTCCCAATTTATCTGCAGATAAAAATATTGTCTAAGAAAGGACACATGCAGGGTATTCAACTGCTTATCTCTGCCAATACAGGGTAAGCTAGTCCTTCATATTTGCTGTTTCAGATAAGGTCTCCCAGATGGTTTTGGGCCAGAAAGCTAGAAATTAAGTCATTGTCCAGGCAGCCAATTTTCTCTCCATAATTTTGGAAGCTAGGTACTTGTATTTCCTACTTATTGATATAATAATTCATTCTCGAGCCCCTGATGGAGTTGAAGACTAGTCATAGTTTCATAATCAAACTTAAGTTGTTTAGCATTAAGAAAAAAATCTAGATTTGAAAGGATGGTTTTCAGATGTTAATGCAAGTTAAAATCACATCATACATTCATGTACAGAACTGTAGACTCTTCAAGTTAGGATAGATGATAGAATAATATATGTAATTTGACAAAATTGATGGAGTGGACACTATTAGCATATATTGTAGTTCATAGTTTACATAACTGTTATTATATTGTTCAATGTATGTCTGAAAGAAAAGGCATTAATAATGGAAAAAAGGGGGGAGATATAGTAGCTTTGGTTTTCATGCTAATTATGTTACCCAAAAGCATATTTATAGTATCTTACATGTAGGACTAAAGAAAGCCTGACTCCAGTTGATTTTTTTTTCTGGGTAGTAAAGTTACCAGCAGCCAGTGGCTAGGCAGGAAAACATAGTTGGGACATTTAGGACCCCTGGGAAAGGACAGAGGAAGGAGGAAGAAGGGATTCTGCCCCAATGAAGGAGTAGGAGACAAAGCATGCCATAAGTATGTAGGAGGGACAAACAGCCAAGTTATAGGTGCAGTGGGAATGTGGTCCCAGAAAGGCTGCCCAGCAGGATACAAGACAGCAAACAGGAAACTCAGATTTAATAAGTATTAACTCAGGAATATTGGAGGGGAGTGTGTTTTACCCACATGGAGTTGGGAAGATGCCTAGCCATTTAGCTGGTTGGGGTATATTAAAATTAAGGCTGCATAAGTGTGCACTTCTCTTCTGAAACCAAAACAATTGGGTGTGTGTAGAGGATGCACGTGCACTCGCCAGGGAGTTTACATTAGATTACCAATATACTACATCTTGTAGAAACCTTTTACGCTAAGTGTACATTATGGGCTTGGTCTAAGGTGCTGGGAACCCTTCATTTCCATGAACTAGGCAGCATAAGGCTTATGGGCACTGAGACATGCAGGCTCAGAGCATGAAGGAAGCAGTCCTAGTACTGCTGGTTGCAGGATGAGATTTTAAGGTTTGGACATGGTTTGCTTCCCTATTGTTCTGGACTGGTCCCCCCGGTAGCACAGTTTTCAAAGAACATTTTTCCCCTTTTTGTTTTATAAAGTGGAGGTGTCATCATAATCATAAGGCTTTAAGTTGGAAAGAGTTTGGTACTGAAGCAGAACCAGATTGTTAGTAATTTTTGAAATACTCTTATCTGCTATTTTAGAGATTGGATAGGGCAGGGTACCAGGAAGAGTAAGACCCCAATGGCCAGTACAGGGCCAAGAAAAGGAAGAACCCAAACCACAAGAGCATTTTAGTACCAAGGGATAGTAGTGTGCCTGTAGATATAACTAGAAGTTTCTGAGCATTTGTATGTTTTTTCCACCTGCCCAAATTTATTGACATGAAACAGAATTCCTTCCCCAGCACAATGCAAATCCCTTCCTGTTCAGCAGCCTTTTAATCCATAGTACTATGTTTGGAGAACAACGCCTGCTAGGTAGGTGATCTGTTGCTGGAGGGACTCAAGACTGTCCATAGTGGAAAGAATGGCCTGTTCAAGCTTATACTGGAAGTCACTGGCCAGATATTGTGTTTGAACTAGGGGTGCTCTAGTGGGTCTTGTTATGCCCCCTGAGATGCTGAGACCCAGGACAATGAGCAGAATGATGAAAATATCCCTTTTCTTTTAGTTCTCTCCCAGGTGTAAACCGAGATCATCAGTCTCATTGAGATAATCCTGGGTAACTATCATTATGTGGTGTCTTAGTTAGGGTTTTACTGCTGTGAGCAGATACCACGACCAAGGCAACTCTTCTAAGGAAAACATTTAATTGTGGCTGGCTTACAGGTTTAGAGGTTCACTCCTTTATTATCAAGGTAGAATATGACAGCATCTAGGCAGGAATTTTATAGGAGGTGATAACATCTTCATCTGAAGGCCACAAGAGGAATGTAGGGTTTAGATGGTATCTAACATCCACTCTGCCACAGTGCTCTGGCTGTCCAGGGAGGCAGGTCACAGGAAGTTTGACTGCTCATTGCTGGGCAGGTGTTAGGCTATGGGGAGCAGCCTTTCATGATCTTACATCTCCCCCTTTTACTTTTTTTAAAAGAAAGGGTTCACTGGAGTGACTATGTCATTTGTAGTGAAAATATTGGGTGAGTTGGAAGTATCAGAAGAAAACACTACACAGTCCAGAGGGGTAGCACAACTAAACCAGAGTGGTAAGAAGGATTGAGGGTGGGGTTTGGGAGGACAAGGGATTATTGAACCAATTAATTATTCCATGGATTATACAGTTTGAGGATATTAACATCAGTTTTAAACAACATTTGATTAATTTAGACAGACATCATGTTTTCCTTACTATCATGACCCAAGTTCAGTAGCCATTTGACATTGGCAAGAGAGTTCATCTGTAGCTGAAAGGTCTCAAGTCTATCTTTTGTGTGACTCAGTGCGTGTCTCTGGATCTCAGTGTGTGTCTAGGAAGTCTTCAGTCAGATGAAGTGTCTGGAGGAAGGCAGCTTTGTTGTTCCAGGCAGGTCACAGGAGATGACATTGTCTACACTGGATCTGTGGCATCCAGTACAGGCACTGTACTTTTCTTTTGTGAGGATAAGCCTGTAGGGTAATCACAATAGAAGAACAGAACTGGAGCAGGGGGTTGCCTGCATAGGGTGGGTAGCATGGGTTAAGCCTGTAATGGTTTGTTTGGGAGCCCATTAAGATCTGTAAGAATCCTAGAAATGCAAGGGGGTGTTTGAGGAGTTTAGTCCTGGAAGAAATTCTTTAAGTCTTCTCTGGATGGCTGAGAAAGAAAATATCATGTTAATTATGTATCTGGGATAGGCAGTAACAGTTTATCTGTAAAAGGAAATTGGTTGTCAAATAAGGATTGAATAATGATGATCAGCACAGTTGGTTTGACCTGTGGGAGTAGGTTAGATGGCTTTTGAACTTTAAAAGAAATCTTAAAAGTTAAAAATTTTCGGGCATACATCACAAATGCTAGGGAGAAAAATAAGCATTTTAATAAAGAAACAGAAAATTTTAGGTTGAGAAGCACGAATATTGTTTCAGGTGTTCCTATTAGAGAGAATAAGCATTTAAACAAAGCCTGAAAATGTTAGCGTTAAGGGTATCAGGTGTGTTTTTCCCAAGATCTTTGGTGGGCGTATGTGGAAGGGGGAGGGGCCTGCACTCCCATGCTGTGGCTGTGTGCTCTAGCAGTCAGGTCTCCTTGTTTTCCCCACTTGTTTTTTCTTGGCTGGTATATCCTAAATGTAGAGTGGAAGAAGAAAGGTCAACCTTGAAGAAAAGCTCAAAGGAATAAGCATAGAGGCTTTATATCACAGTCAGGGACAGAGGGAGTGAGAGGCAGCACAGTAGCAGTAGCCCACTAGCCAGTATGAGATGGTGAATACAGCCTTTTGGCCTGCAGGGAACCTCATGGAACTGCGGGTTGGGTTGCAGACAAAGGAAGCAGAGAGCTCACGGCAGGTGTTGCCTTCTGAAAAGAACCTCCATTAGCTGTGTAGGAGCCCTCACTATGGGGGTGGGGGAGGGGCAGAGAGTGGAGGGTAGTTGCCACCTAGTAGAGCAAGTTAAGTTCAAAATAAGATTTGAAGAGTATAGCTAAGAGCCAAAAGACAGGGAGGGAAGCTGACTAGGAATATGAGTAGAGAAAAAGAGAGAGATCTGAGGAACATCTAGCCTTTTGAACTAGGTTAGGGTTACACACAGTCCTTGAGTTCTGATGTGGGTCTCTGTGTGTCACCAGCTGGGTTTTCCTCATGCTGGTAGTGACAGTTGTAGAGTTAACAGTGTCCTACGTCTTCTCCACTCTAGGGCTCAAGCCAATTGGAGAGGCAGGACACAGTAAGTTTGACTGCTTTTACCCTATGCTGTCACAGAGCAGGTGATGAGCTATGGGAAGCCTTGGAGACAAGGCTCTGGGGGTGGGGAAGTGCAGTCTGAGCTATGGGGGACATCCAGAGTTGTCTCAGGGGTCACTCAGCCTGCAGGGAGGCTGGAGCTGTCTGGTTCTCCAGCTCTTGGGCACCCAGACACTGCTGGGGTCTGTGGAAGAGCTGAGAATAGAGTGGGGCCCACAAGCTGCTTCTAGCTAATGGATGAAGGGGAAAAGGGAGCACTCTAGCTGGTCCCATAAGGGATGAAAGAGTCCTTGGGTTGATGGCAGCTGGTTTGGCTTGGGTGTGGTAGGTGCTGTGGCTGAGGGCACAAAGAGGTCTTCTTCAGGAAATTAGGCACGATGGCGTGTATACACTTGGCCCAGGCATCATTAGGAGTGGCCTCATTAGAATAGGTGTGTCACTTTGGGTATGGGCTTTAGTGAACGTACCCTCACTACCTGAAAGCATGCTTTCCTCTGTAAGATCATGAAAGACAGACTGGTTCCTGGACGAGCACAGGCTGGAAATCCCAGTAGATCCCAATGAAAAGATAGTCCATGGTTTTAAGACATTTATTGCCATAGTGGAGAATGGATGAATAAAAACTGTGCCCCACTTCCCAGGGGCTGGCCTGTGGTTAAACACCTTTTTCAAGGAGGAGTTTCTGGGAAGAAAAGCCCTTCAGGCCTTTCAGGCACCTCATTAAAATGGAGATCTGTCTTGTGGCTACATGACCACAGGACACATCCTCTAAACCATATCTCTACTTAAGAGTCAGAGGGATGGAGGATACCAGAAGGACACATCCATGATCAATATAGTGTGGCTCCTATGTACTCACAGATACTGATGTAGCATGCCCAGGGGGTTCATGGATCTGTACCAGGTTTTCTACTTACATGTTATATCTTTCAGCTTAGTATTTTTATGGAAATTCCAAGTTTGTTAATGAGTGGGTCTTTAATTCTTATTCCTTGGCTTTATTTGTCTTGTTCAACTTTGATGTAATTTTTTATCATATTTTATTTTATTGTATAATATTATTACATTATATTATATTTGTTATTTTTAGAAGGCTGTTCTTTTCTCATGAAGACAGGGCAAAACTGGTTTAATTCTGGTTTTAAAATCATAAAATATACTTCTATGATCTATTTTGAAAGTCATTTGCTGTCAATATAAAAGACATGCATTCTCAGTCCTTTCATTCATTCTTGAAATAATCTCAAATGTTAACCAATAATAAGATGAGATGAATTTCACAGTCATCAGCAATGTCTTATTTTATTTTTGTAAATAAATTTCTTAACTTTAATTTTATTCTCTGAAACTCAGATGATATATAAACATTTATAAATGTTTAAAAATTTGTCAGTAATATACTTAACTTTAATAATTTTATTAAAATCTACAAATATTTGAAACAGTGGAAGTGGATATAGAATTATAATTATATGTATTGCATGTGATCAAACATAAGTCTTCAATGATCCATTCTAAGCCCACTGTCAATGACTGACATCAGTATATTGAGTATGGAGCCATATAGTGATATAGTTATAGGCTCCATTATAATGGTTCTTGAACTGCCTAACAAAGAAATATGTCTTCCCACAATTCATGTATTAAAAACCTAGTATTCAGAGCGAAGAATCTGTAAAACATATAATTACAGTGAGACTGTTGTACTGGATCTTAATTTGAATATTTTTATATGAAGACAGATTATGACATATGCAGTAGGCCAAGGATGCCTGACTGAGAAGATGCCTGAGTTACAACATTGAGACAGTGATGATATCCAATCCAAACAAAGTCAGCTCAGCCAGAAACAAATCTCAAATTTAGAAATACCATGTCTAGCCTCCAGATCTCTGGGAACTAAAATTCACACAGACAAAATTAGATTCCTAATGTCTACACTATTTTTAGAGGAAGAAATCAGAAAAATATTGATAGTGGATGAACCACGTTAGCTGAGTCAAAATATTTGAAATAAATTGGATTTTTTACTGCATATTCTTTTCTCATGCTGTAAATGTTGCTTTTATTTCCTGTGATAATGGATTGAGATGAGAGCAATACTTATCTGTTTGAAAATACAGCTTCGCCTGAGCCCAGAGCATTTTCTTTTCTGTTCTAGCTATCTCTAGGCCAAGGCCTGGAAATGTCTAGCTCCATAGCTCCATATAATCTAAAGTGTTGAGGTTTGGTCAGTTGCTATATACTGAAATGTTAAATACGGCTCTGGTTGCCTCAGGGATGAAGAGATCCTCACATACAACAAATGTTGCTATGTTACCTTGCTCTTTAATTTAAAAATATTGGTTGAACAATGATGTCTACAGACTGTAGCTAGGCACTAGAGAGGTAGGAAGCACAATTGTTGAGGGGTTTAGGTCAGAATAAAGACCAGAAAGAGAGGAAAAGGAGAAGAAAAAAGAGAAGATGCCATGGAGTAAGGAATAGTAAGACTTTGGCATGAGAACTGGCCATTAGGGATAGGTACAGCCCAGAAGGAATATGGCCAGCCATATGTCTGGGATATTGAAAGGGAAGTAGACAAAATAGCTTAGATGGTTGATATCTGCCCAGCTGTAGTGCTATTAAGGCTTATTGTAAATAGAAAAATTTTGTGTGTTTTGTTGGTAACTAACAATCAGAGGTTGGGTAGAATCCCCCAATCAATATTTACTACACCATTTTGGTGAAACAGTGTGTCACAAGAACTTATTTTAACCAAATTAAGATTTCAGATTCCCAGATTAAAGGTGCACTGTCCCTGTAAGATAATAACCACTAAATGGGGAGAAATGTTTTCCTAGGAACATAGGGTTAACCCCAAGCATTTTGGGGGTTCTGCACAAGGGATCAAGTGCATTATGTTTTGGCATTTGTGATTCTATAGGTTCAGAGTATAGAGTAGGATAAATCTGAGGCCCTCAGAGCTGATTGCATGACAGGTAGCAGAGCTCATGAGCTACAAAAGGCAAGCTTGAATACCAGCTCTATCCAAGTTGCCTACGGAATCACAACTCTAGCCAATGGTGACAGAATTCACCCTAATCAACACAGGGGTACTAAATGTCTCAGCTCTTTAGTGAGGCCTGTGAAACCCTGCTGCTTATATATCTTCATATAGCTTATATATGCAGGCTTCATATATCTGTATCCAAGACTTACAGAGTGGCAACAAAGTGTCCCTAAAATATGAGACTTGTCAGCTTCTTGCCTGCAGGTCTAGGCGAGAGAAGTGTATCCAGTCCAGCTGAATCTGTCTGGGGCTGAGCAGGATGGTGAGTGTTGGCAGCCCAAAAGAAACACACCAGGGTGGGAGTCTTGTCAAAGCAGAAACTCAACTTTATTGTATCAACTCCTCATTTATATAGAGAAGGCAGAGGTGGGGGGCACTTAGGTATGGGGAGAGATGACTTAGGAGGAGGGGATGGGAAGGGTAAGGGGTAACTAACAGGGCCAGAAGCAAAGCTCCACATAAGCAATGACAGGGCAGAGGAAGGGCCAAACAGGTCTTGCTGAGTCACCACTATATGGAAGTGACTGAGACAGGTCTCAAAGCCAGACTTGGTTTTGTCCTCAAGGCCCAAACCATGGTCAAAATTGGGCCTAACACCACCACTGCCATGGATCCCACCCTCTCACCCTCTGAACAGAAGGAGAGAGAGAACATCCCAAGCGCTGGCTTGCCAACACAGCACCCAGTGCAGGAAGGCAAAAGGGCAAGTCAGCGAGGAATCTGGGCTACTGCTGCCAAAGGTACTCTTGCTGCTATGGTCACCTGCTGTGAACTAGGGTAACCTGCACTCTGCCCCTACAACCACAGCTGCCCAGGCCATATGCAACACTCCCCATCTGAGTATGCCTGTCTTCTCCCAGTTTCTCACTGAATTACTCTGCTTGGCCACAAACTACCTTTGGCATTTGTTCTAATCTTCTGGCTCCTTATTCTTATTCTCTAACTTTGACTACATCTACTTCATGAACTAAGTGAACTGAAATGCACCCACTAAGCTGCCCTCCATGTCCTTCACTGCTCTTTATTAGACTCTCTTTACTGTCTGTTTTCCTAATAAGAATTATATATAACTTATTCTGACTCATTCTGTCAAATCTTTCAGATCCATCACTTTGCCCCTCTATTAGATACTTTCAAACATAATGCTTCCTTCTACAAACTAACTTTATGTTCATAGTCTATAATTAAAGTTGTGTACTAAGGGTGTGTCTGTATCCCAGATAGTGGGACTAAAGGTGTACCATTCCAGCCTGATGACACAGACCTAAGAGGGCTTTGTATATGACTCCTTGCTGGAGAAAAAAATGTTGCTGGACATAAATTTCTCTACATTCTGCATCCTGTCTCACCCTGTATGTGTGTATGTGTATCTGTGTATCTCTCTCAGTCTGTCTCTGTCTCTGTCTCTCCTATCTCTCCATCTCTCTGTCTTTCTGTCTCTCTCTCTCTCTCTCTCTCTCTCTCTCTCTCTCACACACACACACACACACACACAGAGAGAGAGAGAGAGAGAGAGAGAGAGAGAGAGAGAGAGAGAGAGAGAGGTATTACTTCCAGGGAACAAAATATTTACATACCTCAGATAATAAAATGAACAATGGACACAAGTAAAGATACAACTAAAGTCCAATTTAATGAATAACTTTTATGGAAGTGACTTATAGCAATATAGGAAAAGGCATACTTAAAGGAATAGAAATGGTATAGGGCAGTTGCCACATCAAAAAGTTTCCTCCACTGCCAGTCAGGGTAGCAGCTCAAGGAATCTTGAAAATTGGAGCTCACTGCACAATCTTCAGATAACTTAACAATTTAGAGCATGTCTTTTTCAGGCAACTCCTGTGGTCAGCGTCTCTTCAACAATCTTGGTTTATAGTCTTCTGAGAGGCTCTATACAGTAGCTGACCAAAATAGATGCAAAGATGCACAGTCAAACATTATTAGATGGAGATCAGGAAGTCTGGTGGAAGAGTTGGGGAAAGGATTAAGGAACCTGGAGGGGAAAGCGACTCTTCAAGAAAATCAATAGAGTCAACTAAGGTGGACTTTTGGGGACTCCCAGAGACTGAACTGCCAACCAAAGAATATATATGGGCTGGACCTAGGCTCCCTATACATATACAGCAGATATACATCTTGGTTTTCATGAGGCTCTCCGACAAATGGAGCTGAGGCTTACCTTGACTCTGTTGCCTACATGTTGATCCTGTTCCCCTATCTGGGCAATCTTGAATGATCTCAGTGGGAAAGGATGTACCTAGTCAGGCATTGACTAGAGGTGTCAGGGTGGATTAGTACCCAGGGTGGGCTCACTCTTCTCAGAGATGAGGTGGAAAGAGAGACCAAAGGAGGATTCTTGTGAGGTGTAGGAGAAAAGGGGATTTCAACTGAGATATAAAGTAAATAAATAAGTAAATAACTGGGAAAAAAAGTTTAAAAAGAGGTGTGTCTTCTCTGTGATTCTCCCAGGCAAGACAGTTTATCTAAGGATCTTCTCAGAAATTTTTCCTGTTTATACGTGCTTGCAGAAAGAAGAACCTACTAATATGATCAGTTTTAGAAGCTTCTTGAAGCTTTTGAGTTGTTTTATTCTTGAGATTAACTACCTTCCATGGAAGGGTTGATCTCCATTTAGAACATTTTGTTTCTTAATGAGCTTACCTATTAGGTAGAATATTTTGTCTAGGAGGAAATTGCTGTATAATATTGTTTCTTTCAAGTCTAGTTCCCACGATGGAATTGTATTGTACTTTTAAATAAATATGTGAGTCTAAAAGATGGAATATATCAGAGAGTAATGTACATACTTTAACACTGGGAAATTGAGTATATCCATCAGATATCATAATTTATTTGGTAGTACTAATGATTCTTGAGTAGGTGCTTCATGCTAAGAGATCTGCACTAATAACTGATTAAAATATCAACAATGAAGTATCACATGTATTTCATATACAATGAGTATATTATGAAGATAAAGACCTCTTATGCTCTTAGTACCTTTTCATTTCAAATACCTGTTTCTCTCTGTAGTATATCAAATTCAAGGTAAATTGATAAATTATTGTAGTTTATCATATTCTGTAAGTTAAAAAATTGTTATATCTTAATCCTTGGACATGTGCTTATACTCTATAATCTTTTGCTTTACAAAGATATTTCTACTATTTTACATATAATAACCTATATTCTAAAAGTAATAAAGTTTTGAATGTAGCAAAAAATCCTGTTAAATTTAAATAAAGCGTTTTCTTTATTTTGTTCTTGTACATATTTTTCACAAAAGTTTGTAAACTGAATGTTATAAAATTATTTTTTAATTTAATTGATATATCAGAGTATGTAATTTGGGACACAAGTATGTTAATAATTAAATTTGTGAATCCTTGATGATAATAGTTTTCCCAGAAGACACATGGAACCATTAATTCAGCAGATATTTACTTACAGCTTATAATTTAATGTTTGTATTATGAATAAAAAACAAAAATGTAGCTCATCACAATAATAAAATAAACAAATAATATAATCTATTTCTAGGAAACCCTAGAGTCAGTATTTCCAAAGAGCAACCTCAGTGAAAGACAAATATCTGAGTACAGAGCAAAAAATTTGAGTAAACTGAGTGTAAGTACTTTGAGGGGTGAATGTTAAAATTCTGCCCAACATTTAGCACTTCATTTTCTGCTTCACACTTAAGCCATGTTAGTTAATCAAGCTACAGAATTACTGGGTCAAAGAGAGCAAAGTACTAGAATGTATGATAAAGAAACAAAGCAATAGTGGCAGTTGATAGGTAATGAGGAAGAGACAATCTTTCTTCTTTAGGTATGGCCACTTGTTAGGTAACTCTTGTGAAAGTGCTGACCCAAAATGTTTGTACATATGGGAACTTTTAACTATACTTACTGGTTCATTAGAATCAAAGGAAGGTAACATGAATTTAATAAAAGGACCTGTGTAGGCAGACTTTAGTGATATGTGGGAAGAAATAGGGTATATGGGATATTATTTAATAATATGCAATATTGACATTACTTTTTATTTTTATTTTTTTTTATTTTTTAATCTTATTTTACAGTCCAGTCATCAATCTTCAGGTCCATCTTCTAACTGTTCCTCATCCCATTCCTCCTCCCCTGTCTCCAAGAGGATGTCCCCAACCTCCCAGCCCCACTCCATTTGACCTTTATACTCCTTGGGACCTCAAGTCTCTCAAGGGTCAGGTATGTTTTTTCTCACTGTGATCAGACCAGACAGTCCTTTGCTGTATATGTGTTGGAGGGTACATATCAGCTAGAATATGCTGCCAGATTGGTGGATCAGTGTCTAAGAGATCATAGGGGCAAGAGGAAGAAGATTAGTTGAGATGGCAGATCTTCCTATGGGGTAGCCCTCCTCCTCAGCTTCTTCCAACTTTTGCCTTAATCAACCACAGGTATCCCCATCTTTTGTCAGTTTGTTGGGTGTAAATGTCATCATATGACTTTTCAGCTGCTTGATGGGCCACTCAGGGGGAAGCCATGCTAGGCTCCTGTCTGTATGCACATCATAACATCAATAATAATGTCAGGCCTTAGAGCCTCCTCTTGAGCTGGATCCCAATTTGGGCCAGTCGCTGAAGCTCCTTTCCCTCAGTCTCTTCTCCAATTTTGTCTCTGCAGTTCTTTCAGACAGGAATAATTCTGGGTCAAATTTTTTGATTGTGGTATGGCAACCTCATATGTCCACCTGATACCCTGTCATTCTACATAGATGGACTCTTCATGTTCCTTCTCCTCACTATTGGACATTTTATGGAATACTTTGAATACTGAGCATCTCTAATCTCCCAGGTCTCTGGTATATTCTAGAGAGTCCTGTACCTCCCACAGTCTTAATAAAATCTTTAATGTGAAAAAGGAAATGCAATGTCATAATTAAAGATAAAATCTTACAACATAGAAGTTTACTTAAAATATTTTTTATGAACTACTAGAGCAATCTATTCATGTATATTCCCCCGTATTGTCAATAACATGCATGATACTGATATGAAGAAAACAAAATAAATACATTCCATCTATAAACTAATATATGTAATTTCAATGTATTTTTTCACATGAATAATTTTGTGCCTCACAGCTGGACTTTAGTTTGATGATAATATGCTCTGAATGTCTCCAAGGTATTATGATAATGTAGAAATTCAAACACATATACAAGCTGTTCAGAACTCATCAGAAAATATTTAATTTTATTTGGTTCCAAAAAATAATTATGTGTTTATTTGAAGGAAGCATCTTATTATTATTCCAATGAGGAATGATTTAAGTGGCTAGGTTCTATAGACCAAAATACTAATAGAAGAATATATTGATTGGCAAACACACTTTTAAGTGTTATCTTTATGTTCACATGAGAATATATAATTTCTTTTTATTCTTTTTCTCTTGCCTTAATTTTGGAAACTTGTAATTAAAGGGAATAATACAAAAGTGAAAGGAATTACTTGAGATACATAGTTCTCCAATATATTCATTGTTAATCACAAAGCAAACATAAGACTAAATGAACAAATTGTCAAAAGAAAACTACTCAGGGAACAATGTTTTGGGCAGAGAAGAAATAAAAATGCTAATATTTACTTTTACTATATTAATAAGTTTTATGTGAGCATATGGCTTATTTGGTCTTTACAATTTATATTAAAACCTATTGTGGCTCAAAAGGGAACTTAGAAAGACAACCAATGACAAGGTTATGATTGCAAAATTCTTAAGCCAGATGGTTCACAAGTTCTTATTCCAGATAGGATATGGTTGAGACTTATTAATGTCATGTAACATATTGAGACTTGGGTCAGATTAAATTTACTCACAATAAATGGATAACACAAGCTGGAAGTCCCCAACTCACAAATATGCAATTGTCTCAAAACTCAAGAGAAAAGAGGTCTTGACATTCATAAAAAAGGAAAAGGAATGAGTGACAAGTAGCTACAAATTGACAGCATAGTAGTACAAAGCAGGGTATAATGGGAAAACATCTAGACATGGGACTGTGCTGTGCAAAAGATGTTAATTTTAGACTTACTTTAGTATTTACACATACATGAGGGAGAACCTACAACCAACACTTTACTAAACCAGCATAATTCTTAAGGGTACCATTACGTCTAAAAGTAAATAAAGTTCTCATCCTTCCTCAAATAAACTTCTCTTTGAAACAGAGACTTTTATAAGAAAACATAAATTACCAAAATGCAAGAACATTTTGCAAAGAATAAGAGATTTTGTGATGTCCAGGTCCAACTGGTACATCTAAAATACAATTCCTGGACTTAAGGAACAATGCTCATTTCAGAAATGGGAGCTAAATGAGACATAGCAACACAAAATTTACTGTTAAACTGTGCCTCCTGGAAACGTCAAATGGAATATACATATAAAATTTCACTAACATGGCTTGTCGTATAAGATCTGAAAAGTGACATCAACAATGGATATACTAAAAAGTATGGGTGAAAGGTCATAGATCTTAAATTCCAGAGAAAGAAGTATGGGCAATTGAAAATTTTGAGACTTAGATAAATGATCTTCTCTCAGAAAAGAAGCCCAATACCATAACATCACCCTTGAGATAAAAAATAGACAGGTATAATAGAATATAAAGCATCAACAAGTTGTACTTATATATTTACTAACAGACACATACATACATATTTCATATTATATATAATATGATATATTTGTTATGTATCATATAATAATACATAATGATATGCATAATCTTAGATAACATTATATATCAAACCATAAAAACATATAAACACATATAAATAAACATAAAATATCATATAAACACATAAATAAACATAGAAAACATCAAAACATATAAACAGTGAATATTATATCTCCTAAAACAGTAATATTTTATTTATCCCATTAATTATTGAATTATTCTAATACCAGACAAAATAACAACTAATAATGTAACCTCTGTTGCATATATTTTTGCATAATTATGAATATTTATATGTCAGTTTTAATGATCACAAACACTCACAAATATATATGACATTTGTCTTAGGGTTTCCATTGATGTTAAGAGAGACGATAACCAGAGTAACTCATGCGAAATTTCTCATCCAGCCTTGGCATGAAGCTTTCTGCCTAGTCTTATTGTAAATTGTTGTAATGTGTTATGTTTATATTCATAGGAGGCATGTTGTTTTCTTCACGACATTGGAAGAGGAGTGGGAGAGGGGAGGTGATGGGAAGTACTGAGGGAAAACTGGGGTTGGGATATATTGTATGAGGGAAAAATAAATTAATAACCTGGTGGGGTCATAATAGGCAGCCTGGTTTCTTGTAGAGCTAAGGTTTGTACCCCACAGGACCAAAAGGCTATCCCAAACAGAAGACAGCCTATAAGGGAAAGCAGGCATTTTCCTAAGCTCCTAGAATACAGCTTTTAACATGTGCCTATATCTTTCCATACATGTATGACATTTGGTCACATAAAAAATGTTATGCCCCTCAAGCCCCTCCTCAGATAGAAGCATGGTCACGCCCCTTAAGCTTTGCCACAGGTAGAGGCGTGGCCACATAGCTTCAACATGCCCATGCTAGAGACATCTAGAGGTTTAGCCAAGTCCCTTCCCAGTTACTATTTCAACCTCACCCCTCCCTGAGGGCACGGGAGGGGGTATGATCTCAACCACATCACTCTCCACAATGATAATAAACTCCTTAGAACTATGGACTGTCTCTATTCACCTTCATCTGCCATGGAAAACAATGGAACCCCCTTCATCTTAACTGCCTCGCTTCTACCCTGACTCTGTCTGAGCTCCCCCCAGCCCCCTTCAGCCCAGACTGTAATCCCATTTTGTTCCCATCTCTCTGCAGCATCCAGCATCGTCTGAGATGCCAAGAGGCTGGATACCCCACGGAGACAGCTGTGACATATCCTCCGGGAATGGCCAACCCTCTTTCACCCACAGGCTGTGTCTCTGCAGAGCTTCTCACACAGCCTGACTGGCCCGGAGCTTGTGGAAGAGTGAGGTCACTTCCCATGTGTCTCCCCTCACTCAGGAGACATGAGCGCTCAGGGCGGACGCACAAGACATCACTCCATCCTGTGCTGGATTATCCAACATAACCTCTTATTACTAACCTAGGTTTTCATATATTGAGGAATAGTACTGAGTGTGGTGAATCACAATGATTGTCTCTGACTTCTAAAAGCTTATTCATATATAGTCCAAATTTAAGATTAGCCTACATTTAGGCACATAATATTTCTAACAAATGTAATGAGAACAATAGGAATATTTGTTGTCCTTTTACCAATTGCTATTGTCTACCAGTAACGTTGACAGTTTTTACTCAATAATCGTGGCTGTATAATCAAAGTAAAATGAGCCACTGAAGTTCAGATACATATTCAATACATATTATTTCTACATGTTGAATTCTCAATAAAATTTTAATTTTACTAAATTTATTAATTAAAAATAGTTGATATGACTCTACCTCGTCATTCTATCATTAATATACCCTTAAAATAATGCCTTGAACAAAGAGGGTAGATAATAGACATAGGAAATGGTAATTTACCTAATTTCATATGATTAAAACTTTAATTGTAGAAAATATTTCAAGTGATGACAGTATAAATCACAACTTTTATAAAAATTTAAGTTTCACCAAAAATAAATGATGTCTCTAAATTAAAAGTTCATATGCTCATATTAAGTATAAATAAATAAATAAATAAATAAATAAATGCCTGTCTCTTCAAGCAGCCTGCATGGTACCTGCCAACATTATGAAGGAGATGCAGCAAATGTGTTTAAGTTTTATTTTCCTGTGTACTGCAAAGAAAATACATCTTCTTCAGGTCTTAGGATCATACCACCTTTTTATGGTGAGCAACCAAGAACAGAACACTCTATTGTTTTGGTTGCCTCTATGGTCTTTCTGATCATTACCATTTAAGGAGGTAAACTTTTTTTCTGACACTGGGCACTTATTTAACAACCTAACCTTCTGAAAGCATAATTGTTCATTCATCTGGGACATCATTTTTAGACTCTTTTTAAAAATGTGTGTTCTCATTTAGCCTTAGTATTACAGGATTTTCACCAGCTGACTGAAACAGATGCAGATACCCAAAGCCAGATATTAAACAGACATCATGGACTCTTATGGAAGAGTTGAGAAAAGATGGAAGGCCATGAAAGGGATAGGAAACTCACAGAAAGCCCAACAGAGTCAATTAGCCTGGATTCATCCTAGAGAAGGGGAAATGGGCATGAAGGAGGGATTCTGTGAGGGGAAAAGAAGGGGCAGCATTTGAGATATAAATAAATGAATAAACAAACAAATAAATAAATAAATTAAGAGATTAAATTTAAAGTTTTTTTTAAAATTATTATTATAAAAAATGTTCAAGTCCCAGATGCCAAGGAAGCAAGAGGCTTCCAGTACCCAATGGGGATGGCTTTAACCAAAACACGCAACAAAGGGGACATAGGACCTGTAGAGACCTCCTCCAGTACATAAGCATGGCCCCAAATTGAGGGATAGGGCTACCCACCCATCTCAAAAATTTTAACTGAGAAATGTTCCTGCCCAAAGGAAAAACAAAGACAAAAAAATGGAACAGAGATTGAAGAAAAGGCCATCCAGAGACCATCCCATCCAGGGATCCATCCCATCTGCTGACACCAAAGCCATACACTATTGCTGATGACAAGAAGCACTTGTTGACAGGAGCCTATTATAGCTGTTCCCTGAGAGGTTCTACCAGAACCTGATCCATACAGATGCAGATATTCAAGCCAACAATTGGACTGAGCCTAAGGACCCCAATGAAAGAGCTATGGGAATGAGTGAAGGAGCTGGAGGGGATTGTAAACCCATAGTAAGAACAATATTAAGCCTCCAGACCAACAAGAGCTTCCAGAGACTAAACCACCAATCTAAGAGTAAACATGGAGAGATCCATGGCTCCAGATACATATGTAGGAAAGGATGGCATATCTGACATCAACGGGAAGGAATGTCCTTGGTCCTGTGAAGGTTTGCTGTCCCAGCATAGGGAGATGCTACAGTGGTGAGGCTGGAGTGGGTGGGTAGATGAAGGAGCACCCTAATAGAGGCAATATGGGGGGAAAGTAATGTGGGCTGGGGGCTTATGGAGGGGTAACTGGGAAGGGGAATATTATTTAAGATATAAACAAATTAGATGATTTAAAAAAATAATTTTTCATACATCATAAGTTTAAACTAGCCTACATCGACTTTCTCATTCTACCTTCTTCTGACAACCACAGTTGCTGGAGACTTTATCTAAAATGTTCCTTACCATGCTCTTTCATATCACATGAAAGAGATTCATGGTTAGTAGCATTAAGTAACTGGTTATGTGAATAAACAACTGCTTTATAAACTGAATCTAAGGCTTGTTTCATAGGATGAAAATAATGTCTGCTATTGTAAACATTATAAAAGAAATATTCTAGTATATTAGAGGGAATGAATTTGTGTTGTTTTACTTGCTGGTCATATTGCCAAATGTCTGTTTACATTTGTTTATTTAAGCATGTCTGTTTATATTTGTACATTTCTGCTGCTCTCAACCTTGGTCAGTGAGGTATCTTATCGCTTTAAGTAATGGATACTTCAAAGACTTATGATTGTTCAAAATGCTGAGAATTTGTTACTATTATTGATATAGGCCAACTATAACAATTTAATCTCATGCTTCTGGGAATATCATGGAACAGGGTGAAGAAAAATTGGAAGAGTCAGGGATGAGGAAGATTGCTGTAAAATGCTCTTTCTGGATGTGATGTCACTTTTTCTTATTGGATATTTAATTTATTTACATTTCAAATGTTTTTTCCTTTCCAGATCTCCCCTTTGGAAACTTGCAATCCCATCTCCCCTCCCCCTGCCACTATGATGGTGCTCCCCACCCACCCACCCAGGCATCCACTCTCATCTTCCTTCCCTGGCATTCACCTATATTGAGGCATCATACTCCCTCAGGACGAGGGGAGGGGCCTCTCCTCCCACTGATGTACAACAAGGCCATACCTTGACACACGTATCCAGCACCATGGGTCTCTCCATATGTATTCTTTGGTTTGTGGACCAGTCAACAGGAGCTCTGGGGGGAATGGCCAGTTGACACTGTTGCTCCCTCCATGGGACTGCAAACCCCCACAGCTCCTTCAGTCCCTTCTCCAACTACTTCATCCAGGACCCCATGCTCAAATTAATGGATGGCTGCAAGCATCCCCATCTTTATTTGTCAGGCTCTGACTGAGCCTTTCAGGAGACAGCTTATCATGCTTCCATCAGCAAGCACTTCCCAGCATCCACAATAATGTCAGAGTTTGACAGCTTTATATGGGATGTATTCCCAAGTGGGGCAGTCTCTCGATGGCTTTTCCTTCAGTCTCTGCTCCACAGTTTGTCTCCATATTTCCTCCTTTGAGTATTTTGATCACCATTCTAAGAAGCACGAAGCACCCAAATTTTATTCGGCTTCATACAGTCTGTTAATTGAATCTTGGGTATTCCGAACTTTTGAGTTAATATCCACTTATCAGTGAGTACATACCATGTTTGTTCTTTTGTGATTGAGTTACCTCATTCAGGATATTTTCAAGTTACATCTATTTGCCTGAAAATTTCATAAATTCATTGTTTTTAATCACTGAGTAGTATTCCATCATGTAAATGTACCACATTTTCTGTATCCATTCCTCTGTTGAGAGACGTCTGCTTTGATTCCAGTTTCTAGCTATTATAAACATAGCTGCTATGAACATAGTGGAGCATGTGTCCTAATTACATGTTGGAGCATATTCTGGGTATATGCTCAGAAGTGGTATAGCTCAGACCTCAAGAGATATAAGAAGATTGAAATAATAGCATGTGACATCACTTTTACACCAATTAAATCTTAGCAGCTATGGTTTCCTATGTAAGACCTGCACAATATCAATTCAGGTAAAATCTTGATCACTGAATGTGGAGAGTCCTATAAGAAGGAACTCTTAACAATAATAGCTTTGGGTAAAGAAAACACATTTGTTTTTAGAAGGTTAGTAACAGGCAACTCTCCCATACTGTTGGGTTAATTGGGGTCCCATATCCGCCCCAGGGCAAGGGCCACTGCAGAGGTTGGATGCAGGAAGTTTGTCTATACTCACCCCATGCTGCCACTGGGCTGCAGGACACCACGTTGGGGGCGAGGGGATATGGCCTGGGTTCCTGGGGACTACAGGGAGCTGGCACATGAATCCCAGGCTATTTGGTTCTCAGGCTCTTGGTCATCCTAGGCATAGATAGATGCAGTGGAAGAGCTGAGAATGGAGTAGGGGCCCTCGAGCTGGATATAGCCTGGGCCAGGGGAAATGTACAGAAGAGCCTGGATGGGTCCCGCTGGGGACCTAGTCCTTGGCTGGTCAGCTGGTGGCTTGGTTTGGTAAAAGCCATGGCTGGGTATGCTGAGAGGTCTTCTTTGTGAGACTGGATGCAGCTCTTTGGATGAAGTCCCGTTGTTCCCCACAGTGAATTCCGATAAAAAGAGATAGTCCATGGTTTTAAGGTATTTATTGTCATGATGGAGAGTGGCAATGAGTAAAACTGTACCCCACTTTCTCAGGACAGTCCTGAGGTTAAATACTTTTTGCAGGGAAGAGTGTCTCAGAAGGGGAATTTATAGGCTAAGCCTCCAGGCCTTTTGGGTACCTTATGAAAATGGAGATCTGTCTTGAGGCTACATGACCACATGTCCTCTACCTGTGGAAGGGTTTGGTATATTGCCCTTATGTGACTGATGGCCACAGACCTATGGTGAGCTGTGGCCTTGTGTCAGGAGCATGACAAAACCCCTACTGTCCCCTGCACAGTTATCCCCTGCTGGGGACCCCAGGTTGGGTCACTGGGGTTTTAAACCTTAGTTCATCCAGAAACCAGGCTGCCTTTCATGGTCCTACACCATACCCTAGTGGATGACCTCACACCCATGTACATATGAACATAATTAATGAAATTCAATAGGTTAATACATTAATGATGATGATGATGATGGTGACCATGTTGACAATGATTATAGTGCTAATGGTCAAATAATGTATAAACCTGGATATGAAGTCTGAATGGAGAGTTGCTTGAGGGAATCAGTTAATAGGTAAGGGATGGGATCAATGTACATTGTAAAAATGTATGTATTTTTCACAGAATAAATATTTATTTTATAAGAAAATAGAATTAACTTTATACATAAACTCCTGTTTTATTTATTTTAAAAATAAGGTCATATGATTTTTAAATACCTTTTTGTATTCACTATATTATTGTTTGATTAAAGTTAAGTGTTTTTATATGCTAAAATCATGTATCATTTAGCTTTTAAACTCTTTAATATTAAATGTTCAAAGATACTAATAAGTAGGAATTTAGAAGCACTAGTTGTACTATAGTTCATTTGACAGAATATTCCCCTAGCATACACAAAAGCTTTTGGAACAATTCAAAGATCCACATAAAAGTAGAGTATGCTAATGCAAACCTGTATTTCTAACAAGCTAATAGAGGTGGGAATATCAAAAGTTCAATGATGCACCTTGGAAATATGACTCAGTAATTAAAATCACTTGCTGCTATTGCAAAGGACCACAGCTCTTTTCTTAACACCCATGTTGGTAAGTCACTGTTGCCTGTAATTGCACCATCAGGAGATTTTACACACTCTTCTGGCTTATGTATGCACCCACATTCATATCTTCATAGACTAAAAGATACATAAAATCAAATAAATCTTTAAAAGATTTTGAAGTCTACTGATGTTAGCCTGATAAATAGACATAGTATTAAACTGAATAATACTAATTTGTCATTATTCCCATAGATTAATGCACTTCTAATTCTTCATCAAAGAACTTCCATTTATTGTAACTGATGGATCATTAACACAGAGATCCACAACTAGTGGAGTCATAGAAAATAAGCAGTTATAAAATATCCAGCCTAAAATGGTATATCAATGTAATACGCTTCCTCTCAAGATTCAGAAACCACTCTGTAAGCCTGCCCAAAGGAGCCAGAGGCAGTGGAGAACTACAAGGAAACATTGTTTTCTGGACACAGTGTGTCATGCATGAATTCATAGAGCACATTGTAACAATGTGCTCAAAGACCTGTGCAAACTGAAGTTGCATCAAATTCTTTCAGGGAACTGGGGTGATCTTGTTTGAGTGTTGCCACTGGTAAATCTATCATCTTCCAGTGTGAGGCCACATATCTGAGAGTATTTGAGCAACCCAAATTGAACTTCACTGTTTAAAAAGGGAAAAGACAGGAAGTCAGGGGGTGGGAAAGTGATATGGAATGGTTTGGAGAATAAGGTAAATATGAGAAAACACACTGTGTGGAATTCTCTAAGAATTAAAAAAGCTTTTTTAAATTTTTTTTTAATTACAGATATTTGAGGACAGCCTTGAGTATTTGAGAACTGTCAAAAGAAAAATTGAGTATGAAAATTCATCTGCACTTCTGAAATGTGTTTTAATAAACTCTTAGAAAATTATCTATTACCAAAATTTATATCTTAAATTTCAAAAAAATGCTATAGTTATCATTCTTAAAATATGAATAATTTTTTCTGAGTTTGACAATAAACAACTACATGGTGTACATTGCACACTATTTTGGAGATTTTTAATCATACTGGTTATTTAAATTTTTTATTTTTTTTAATGCCTATTCGTAGCTTAAAAATGAAAAAAGACTATATAGAAAACTCAATTACTAAAAAATGAATTCATAAAATATATTCCATAAAGAAAATTTGTTATTTTCATTCTTTTAATAATTGTCTTTTAGTCAAAATTATGTCTATGCATATGTGACTTACAGTCTAGTGTCAATCACTACATTCTGCTTTGGGTAACCATGTGTTCTTTCCTCACATAGCTCTTAATCCCAGGTTCAAGAGTAGATTTAGGTGTTTGAGTATTACATTTCTCCTGCTAGAACTTGTAACTATATAGATAAGTAAATCTTTAATTCAACAAGATAATAATAAAAAATATTTGGAACTTTGAACTAAAATGATTGATTTTAGGAGAACAAAAAAATGGAATTGAGGGTAGACCAGGATCAAAGCCCCTCACTCCAGCGATGCGTACCCTACTTTAATTTCATGTTTATGAATATTATTTCAAACATTTTAAAAACTTTTCATTTTCCTTGGTTTTTGTTACCACCTTGATAAGCAAAAGATTCCTGCGATAGTGACAATGTGTAATTAGTACACTTAAAAATGGATCTTACTATAACATAACCTATCTGGTTCTTAGATTATATCACATTAGTAACCATTGATGAGAGTGGGCCTACGTATAAATTTTGAAGGAATCCAGGATGCTTTTGAAGGAATGAAAGCAGATGGTACCTTCCTGAAAGGTCTGTTTTAAGGGACAGATTGGTACTTGCCTACCAAAATAGTCCCAGAACTCAGTAAACATGTTTGTGTCTAGTTTGTCATTAAATGTGTATCCCTTAGTTATAAATTTAAAAAAGATGGTATTTATAGGGTGTTGTTAAATGGTAACATGTTAGTTTTTGTTTCCTATTTATATTATCTCAATATTCTGGATTGTTATGCATCAGACTCCTCTCTCAATAGTTAGTCAATTCATATTAGTACAGATTTCCTAAATAAATATGAAAGCAACAAAGCAATATTTTTCAGAATGCTCAGTACAGTTATGTAACATTATCTGTGTTACTAAAATTTTCCTACCTCTTTTGTGTTTTTGTCATGGTTCTGTATCCTTACGTAATACTCATAGTGAAGGTTAGAATTTTCAATGAGCAATAACATGCGTGGAAAGAAGCATCTACATTCTGAGAGTCATGTTCTACTAATCTACAGTTGTAGATTCCCAAAATACCTAGCTAAAGACAGTCCTGGTTGTTACTTCATAGCTTGAAACTTTATTGAGATTTTTATTTAAAATCTGTTTCTCGTAGCTTAGATCCCTATCAACAGTTCAGAATCTACAAAGAGGTTCACACATGGAAAGAACAATATTTAAATAAAACATAATTGGTGTGATTAAGAGCAAAAATAATGAAACACATGTAATAAGAAGATAGGAGGGAGAAGTCTATGAGAAGAAGAAGACTGGCAAGAGGAGACATTATCAATCATGGCAAGAGGGACAATGAAATAAGAACAATGATAATGACATATGAGTGAAAATGTCATATGAAATTCATTAATTTTCTGATAGCATTAATAAGGAGATATAATCGTTCCAATTACTCTGTATTAGTGGAATCCTCTCAAATCATATTTTGAACATTCTGAAGATAATAAGCAAATTCTTCAATAATTTAGTATTTTCAATTGGGTATTTTATACAGTACCATATTGAAAGTTCATGTTTGCTTTGTTGTGTGAGATAGTTGTATTATAATCAAAGTACAATATAAGCCCAATTTGTCTCCACTTAATGACCAGGCCTGATTTAAAAAATGACCATAAGGTATCAGATGTGGAAATAGACTGTAAGTCTTGGAAACTATGTCATAACTTGCCAGCTCTAGTAAAAGCACACAAAATCCGGAACAATATCATAAAACCTTCTCCCAAAGAACAGGCTGGGGAAAACTACAAAAATGGTAAAGTATCTTATCTCACAATTTACCACCTGTGCTGGGCACTCCTATTTCATCACATGGTTGAACATTTATGATATAGGAATGTAGACTACTGATTGCCTGTGTCTCCCTAGCACCTATCAATGAAAATTTAGATTACCTAATCCTTCTAGAGTTCCCCCAGTTCCCTATAAGAAAGTTTACATGCCTTTGTCTGGGGTTACACTTACAAAGAATGGTTGACCCTGCATGATGGTTGTTTCTTCAGATTAAATGCTTCCTGTTTTGCATACTATCTGAGTCTGGGGTCTTTCTTCAGGAATTTTTGAACCCTTACAATAGTTGAATACAAATGTAATTTTGAAGTTTATACTAAAATTTATTATAACTTGATGATACCAAATTTGACAATTACAATAAAATTTTACCAAAAACAATGACCCTAAGAATTAAAAGAATAAAAAACAAATAAATTGCTAAGTCTAGGTATCTGGCTGTTGGGTAAATGTTTCATGCTGTCTGGAGTATACTTAAAAATGGCCACAGCAGTTTAGACAGACAGACCAGACACACACACACACACACACACACACACACACACACACACACACACAAATATACACAGAAGGGAGGGAGGAAAGAAACCCCAAAATAGGAATTAAATAGTAATAATAACTGAAATTATTGTGGAAATACCAGCCATAGGTAAACACGTAAACTGTTATCAGTGCATGCAAAGGAATGGGATGTATGTTGTATGTGCATGAATAAGCAGACAGCTATCTCAAAATTTAAGCATTTGAGGAAATGGTCAAGCTAACTCTAACCCCAAAATGCAAGAAACAAAGTTATCAAAAAGAAAAAGACAAAGGCTGAGACTTGAAAATAAACTGATCATGGGCCATTACAGCATTAAATAATGTGCTCAGGAATTCCTTGTGTGAAAGTCTGGGAGTTTTTACAGGTGTAGAACCCACAGGAATAAATTAAGAGTATATCTTTTTTATAATAATTTTAAATTCCATAAATATTTTCTGGATGGCTATCATACATAGCATTAGTGAAACAGCATTTGTTGCTCAAGGAGGGGTGGGAATACAGCCAAAACCAAAAAGATTCAGCAATATTGGATGATGTTATAAATGAATGCCAATGATTTTAATTTACAAGAGCTCAGCTCGAAGAGAAAAATAGAAATCTTATTCATATAATTGCTAGTCAGTTTTATTTTACTTTCTAGCTGTAAAGGAGAGGAAATGTAGTATTTATAATAGTGTGAGGATTGGAATTTCCATTAAGCAGGGAAGTAGAGCATGGAAAAAATGATGCTGCTGATGCCAATACTAGATCTCACATGATACTGTGACGGTGAAATGTGTATGAAGAAATACGTGGGCACAATGCATATGAAGATTTGTAACTTTCTCTCCTAAACACTCAGAGCTGATCTTAGGTGTTTTTAGTGATGTTGGTTATTTTGGTTTTGTATAGGGTATTTAGAAAGCCAGAAACTTTTCCCAGAATATCACACTTTTGCAATACAATACAGCTTCAAGAGAATCTTTGTGGACATCATAGCTACAAATTATGTTTAAGAAATTGTAGAGGGGCACTGGTAAATGGATTCATGACTGTAGAGTTAACCAGCTTAAAGTATTTCCACACAAAAACCATATGATTTAAAATTGTCTACAATAAATTCAGTGATTGCATATTAGATGTGACTGAGGAAGATATCTACTTTTAAAAACTGTCTTTTCTGCCGCAGTGTTATTGATAAGGAAAGCTGGCAACCACACCCAGAATTCATAAAACACAGTTCCTGGATGGAAGAGGCCCATCAACATGGAACTTTGAATTCCACTGGAACCATGGCAAAGCTCAAAGAGTCAATATATTTTGAAAATTCCTTGGCAGAAAGAGAAAAGATAAATCTTAGTTTTAAGTATGCTGTCTCAGCAAAAAGTTTTTTAAAATGTAATCAGTAAAAGTAAGGAGCCCTGGAATTAATTATATATATATATATATATATATATATATATATATATATATATACATATGTGCATACATAAATGCATAGAAATAGTTAAGACTTGTTGCATTGGAAATTTATTCAGTTAAACTTTATGAATTAATAAATCATTATTTAATTGTTTGTGATTGCATACATTTCAATAATGCCTACTGTCTTATATATACATATATATATATAATATATATAAATATATACACAAATATAATAATACTGTCCTAAAATCAGAATATGAATAAATATATAAATACATTTAGTAACTACAGTGTATAGGGACACAGAGCTTTACTTTTGTCATATGTTACTAAAGCACATAATTTTTATCTAATCGAAATTAATAAGTTTGGGTTTTGTATATTTAAATAAGAAAGCATACATTATAGAGCACATCCTTTCTGGCACCAATAAGCTACAAGTTATGATATGATTTTCATGGATAAAATAAAATAGTTATGCATGTAGCCCAAATTTTTCATGTCTCAAGTGTTATTTCTGAATTTAAGTCTGTTTCCTCGTAAGTATACTAACACGTACATATTCAAGGTTCATAGTAATTTTATAGATATTGTTTACTTTTAAACAATGCTTACATTATTTTCACAATTCTCTTCTTTCATGGAAGTGTAATTTTAATGAAAACTAATTTGTGCAAGCAACATGTAATGATACACTGATTTTATAATAAAAATGAAAGTTTTATAACTAGTTTTAATTATATGAATTAACTAATGAATATATTTTTAATAAGTAAGCCAAGGGAAATAAAATTTATTATAATTTAGACGATATCTTCTCATTAGCAGTGTATTTGATTCATAAATAAAAGTCCAAAATTAAAAAGCAGCTAGAAGAACTAGACATACAGTGAAGGACTTTTCTCCTTTTAGTAACTTTTGTCCCTGCTTTAAATTGATCATTTGTTTGCAGGGCTAATCCCCAAACAGGGGGCATGTCCTCTCAACTTGCACAACCCTCTTATATAAGTCGCCTTGTTCTCACCTCAAGTGATTACTTCCTTTTGCTTGTTGTTAGGAAAAAATATAAAACACGAAAAATAAGAGAGGGGTTAGGGAGGGAAGGAAGAAGAAGAGAGAGAGAGAGAAAGAGGATGAGAGAGGGAGAGAGAGAGAGAGAGAGAGAGAGAGAGAGAGAGAGAGAGAGAAAGTTGGATAGTACAACTTGTTTAGCTGTCTCCATTTTAACCTCAGACTAAGAACGGACATCAGAATGCCCTATGGTATTTTGAACAAAAGACTCAGTGTTCATGATTCTACTTGGAGAACCCAAAATAGCACTGAGTAAGCACTGACATACTGACGTGTTATGCTACTAAAAGCCCAGTATCCCTAAATCACAGCACAGTAATCCATGAAGCGTCTGCTGAGAAGCCTGTGAAGCAAACCATCTCTTTTCCTTCTTTTCTCATGTAACTACTAAAAAGCTGCAGTTTCAATTTCTGGAGTCCTAGGATTTAAACCTGACAAGGTAAGACCATGAGGATTCTGGATAGATTGAAATGTATAAATCATCTGAATTTGCTAGAGTCAACAAGTTGTTAAAAAATGTTAGCTAATTGGTATTTTATAAAGAAAAGCAATCTAGAAATAATTGAAGTCAGCACAAGTTTTGAACTTTTCTTAAAACAATAAAACATGAAAAATTCTATTTTCCTAATACAAATTGATAAAAATGTGCTCAAATATTAGATTATCAATGTGTTTCTTTTACAATGGATAAGACTGGATTATATTATAAATTATCTTGAATTTGCTTGTAACATTATGCACTATAGATAATGAATTTGTTCCTTCAAATTATGTGAAATTATTATTATATTATTATTATATTTCTTTTTAAAAACATAAATTATAAAAATTTATTTCTTGATAACTATTTTTCAAGATGGAAAATTCTCACATATTTATATCATTGCTTTGTGAAGCTAACAATATCAAAGTCAGAGAAAATTGTTATTATTTTCTTCCTTTCATAATTTGTGACTATTAAACTTTGTTTTACATAATTTATTATCAAAAATTAAAGTACTAAATAATAGTAGATTTCTAATAAATATAAATATGAAGTAGGATAAGTAGATACATATTTGTCTGGGTATATGTTGAAAGACATGTACATATATCAAATTATATGTTAGAAAAAGGATAATCTATACAAGAACATATTAAAAATCAAAATTTCAAAATATGAAATATAATTCATCAATATAAGTTTTGATTAGCCTATTTTAATAAAACCCTAAGTTAGTTGCAGAAAAGATTTATAAAATCCCGAATATTAAACACAAGTTAAGTGTTTGGTACCAAGAAATTCTTTATAAATAAGTAAATGAATCATTTTAAAAGTATGTTGTCTGAGGTATTATTCTTGAAATAAAAAAATAATTATATTCCAAGATTTTGTAAATCTGTTTTAAGTGAGTTTATTACAAACTGAAATGTGCTGACAGAGATTTGCTACACTACTTACAGATACTCAACTGATTTAGCTACATGTATTGATAATGTTCATTTTTCATCATTAAATTATCTTTTCACCATGTAGAAATCAGGTTTTCACACATGCATGGGACTTTTTTCACATGATTCTCAATGCAAGAATGTATGTTTTGTTATTATGTTAAGTGACATGCTATTGAAACTACTGTCATTTCCAGCTCATGTTGATGACAAAAATTATATTCAATATATTACTCTAGGACTTTCTAACAAAACTATGTTTATTTTTCTAGTCTCATTGTTTTAGCGGAAAAAAGACACCTTACAAATACTGAGGTTTCAAATTAAAAAAATAGTGCAAAACATTATGTTTTCTACATATAATTTTATGTATTAGCTTTATAAAAGTTTTATTCTTAAGAAAAAGTCATTACTATGATTAACAAAATTTATATTAATATAGTTTACAGAATTTACATTATAAATACATTGTTAGTATAAAATTCCTAATTCCAAATTAGGAATTATAAACAAGAGTACTGTGTTTTTACTTGAAATATTGAATTTATAATATGAATATATATTAGTATTGAATTTAATTCCCCCAAAATGGTTTTTAAACACAAAAATGATTCTAAATTACATATATAGGATTATTTTTAAAATTAGGTAATCATTTTATGCTATTGTAAAGTTACAATATTTCCTGTTCTTTAAATGTATTTACTTTTTTATCAAAATTTATATATATTTATTATATCTTATTGCTTTATAATTTGCTAATATTTGCTATTTATTTCTACCATATGCATTTCTTAATACATGCACACACACACACACACACACACATACTTCCTTGTATAACAATTGTTTTTACAATTCATACAAATTTTAAAGTTGGTTATGTATTTCTATTTTTGGCTTAGTTCTTCTGTTTTTCCATTATGTTTATCCTCAGGAATTTTCTATACTGATTTGGTTAAATTATTATAAACTGAAGAAAAGGACATCAATTTTGCATGTTTTCATTGTCAAAAAATATTTGAGGTGAATATATCATCTTTCCTTCATTTAAATATTACATTGCATGTATGTAGTCAACTGTGACAGTATGTTATTATGCACATTTTGTTTTGTATACGAGAAAGTAAATTTAATTTAAATAAAATTATAAAATACATACCTAATTGTCTCCCATGCATTTTTCAGAATTTATTTTTTAAAGTATAACCCATAAATAAATATAAAATAGAATGATTTTGTATCTCAGAATTTCAGAATACATGTGAGATTTTATGTATTATATGTTAATGATAAATACTGAACCTTTCAATGAGTCAGGAGAAATAAAATATAATTCATTCAGTGCTTTAAGAGCTATATCGATCCTTTCCAACACCTTTCTTGAGATTTATTGCTGCCAGTCTCATCTTGACAACAAAGCTTACTAGTAAGTAAGAGAAAATATAACTCTAAATACTATAGTCATGAATTACTTTTAAAACCATGATCTTCCAGCATGTTTATTTAAATTTTGCATAAAAGATTAAGGCTAAAGATAAACTACTATGTAACTTACTAATCTATTTACAAGAATTCCTTTTATGATTCCTAAGATAGCTCACAGAATAAAGAGATGAGTTACCAAACTGGCAAGAAAGATGTGTTTGACCCAGTTTTTTGGTTTTTGGTTTTTGGTTTTGTTTTGTTTTGTTTTTTTAATAAAAAAATTTAAAAAAGCCAAAATAGATATAAGAAAAGCACTGTCTCCACTAGATTTATGACAGAAAAATATAAAAATAATTCTCCAATTATCTCATGTTTCAACAGTCACCTGGACTGTTGAGGGGGTTCTCCAAGAGAATGTTGGTCTCATTTAGAATATAAAGCAGGAATTTTTTTTTTTAACAAAGTTTCTCACATGAATTATTACCTTTGTCATATTGGGCTAATAACCACTTATCAGTGAGTACGTATCATGTTCATCGTTTTGTGACTGAGTTACCTCGCTCAGGATGATATTTTCAAGTTCTATCCATTTGCCTAAGAATTTCATGAAGTCATTGCTTTTAATAACTGAGCAGTATTCCATTGTGTAAATGTACCACATTTTCTGTATCCATTCCTCTGTTGAGGGACATCTGGGTTCTTTCCAGTTTCTGGCTATTATAAATATGGTTTCTATGAACATAGTGGAGCATGTGTCTTTATTACATGTTGGAGCATCTTCTGGGTATATGCCCAAGAGTGGAATAGATGGGTCCTCAGGTAGTATTATGTTCATTTTTCTGAGGGTCTGCCAAACTAATTTCCAGAAAGGTTGTATCAACTTGCGTTCCCATAAGCAATGGAGGAGTGTTCCTCTTTCTTCACATCCTTGCCAACATCTGCTGTCACCTGAGTTTTTGATCTTAGCCATCTGACTGGTGTGAGGTGGAATATCAGGGTTGTTTTGACTTACATTTCCCTGATGTCTAAGGATGTTGAACATTTCTTTAGGTGCTTCTAAGCCATTCAGTAATGCTCATTTGAGAATTCTTTGTTTAGCTCTGTATCACAGTTTTAAAAAGATATATTTGGTTCTCTGAAGTCTAACTTCTTGAGTTCTTTATATATATTGGATATTAGCCCTGAATCAGATCTAGGGTTGGTAAAGATCTTTCTCCAATATGTTGGTTGCTGTTTTGTCCTATTGAGAGTGTCCTTTGCCTCACAGAAGTTTATAATTTGATGAGGTCTCATTTGTCTATTATTGATCTTAGAGCATAAGCCATTGGTGTTCTCTTCAAGAAAATTTCCCGTATGTCCATGAGCTTGAGGTTCTTCCATACTTTCTCCTCTATTATTTTCACTGTATCTGGTTTTATGTGGAGGTCCTTGATACACTTGTACATGAGCTTTGTACAAGGAGATAAGAATGGATCAATTTGCACTCTTTTACATGCTGACTGCCAGTTGAACCAGCACCATTTGTTGAAAATGCTGTCTTTCTTCCACTGGATGCTATGAACTCCTTTGTGAAAGATGTAGTGACCATACATGTCTGGTTTAATTTCTGGGTCCTCAATTCTATTTCATCTATCTTCCTGCCTGTCTTTGTCAGAACACCATACAGTTTTTGTCATTATTTCGCTTTAATATACCTTAAGATCAGGTATGGTGATTCCTCTAGAAGTTCTTTTATCATGGAAAATAGTTTTTGTTATCCTAGGTTTCTTGTTATTCCAAAAGAATTTGCAAATTGTTATTGTTAACTCTATGTGGAATTGACTGGGAATTTTGATGTGGATTGAATTAAATCTGTAGATTGGTTTTGGCAACATGGAGATTTTTACTATATTAACCCTGCCAGTCCATGAGCACGGGAGATTGTTCCATCAACTGAGGTCTTCTTCAATTTTGTTTTTGAAGACTTGAAGTACTATTCACACAGATCTTTCACTTGCTTGGTTAGAGTCACTTCAGGGTATTTTATATTATTTGTGACTATTGTGAAGGGTGTAGAATCCCTAATTTCATTTCTCAGCCTGTTTATCCTTTGAGTAGAGGAAGGCTACTGATTTGTTTGAGTTATTTTATATCCAGTCACTTTGCTGTAGATGATTATCAGAGTTAGGGGTTCTCTTGGAATTTGGGGGGGTCACTTAATTATACTATCATATCATCTGCAAATAGTGATAGTTTGGCTTCTTCCTTTCCAGTTTATATTCCTTTGACCTCCTTTTGTTGTCTAATTGATCTGGCTAAGATTTCTACTACTGTATTGAATAGCTAGGGAGAGAGTGGGCAGCCTTGTCTAGTCTCTGACTTTAGTGAGATTGTTTCATGTTTCTTTGCATGTAGTTTGTTGTTGGCTACTGGTTTGCTATATATTTCTGGTACTATTTTTAGGTAGGGACTTTGAATTCCTGCTTTTTCCAAGACTTTTAATGTGAAGGAGTGTTGAATTTTGTCAAATGCCTTTTCAGCATCTAATTAAATGGCCATGTGATTTTTTTTCTTTCAGTTTGTTTATATAGTAGATTATGTTGATTGATTTTCTTATATTGAAACATCCCTGCATTCCTGGGATGAAGCTTACTTGATCATGGTGAATGGCCATCTTGATGTGTTTGTGGATTTGGTTTGTGGGAATTTCATTAAGTATTTTTGCAACTATACTGAGAAGGGAAATTGGTCTGAACTCTTTCTTTGCTGGGTTTGTGAATGGTTTCATAGAAGGAATTAGGAAGTGTTCCTTAGGTTTCTATTTTCTGGAATAGTTTGAACAGTATTGTATTAAATCTGCATTGAAGATCTGGTCCTGGGTGGTGGCAGCTGCTGCTGCTGCTGCCTCTTCTACTTCCTCTTCCTCTTCCTCTTCCTCTTCCTCTTCCTCTTCCTCTTCCTCTTCTTCTTCTTCTTCTTCTTCTTCTTCTTCTTCTTCTTCTTCTTCTTC
>JADRCH010000332.1:1146690-1164026 GCA_019843965.1 Rhynchomys soricoides
TCTTCTTCTTCTTCTTCTTCTTCTTCTTCTTCTTCTTCTTCTTCTTCATCTCCTCCTCCTCCTCCTCCTCCTCCTCCTCCTCCTCCTCCTCCTCCTTCTTCCTCTTCTCTTCCTCTCTTTGGTTGGGAGACTTTCTATTTATTTGGAGTTTCTAGGACTGTTTAGATGGTTTATCTGATCCTGGTTTAACTCTGGTACCTGATATCTGTCTAGAGAAATATCAATTTCATCCAAATATTCCAGTTTGTTGAGTATAGGCTTTTGTAGCAGGATCTGATGATTTTTTGATTTTCCTCAGTTTCTGTTGTTATGTGTCCCTTTTCATTTCTGATTTTGATAATTTGGATAATGTCTCTGTGCCTTCTTGGTGGTCTGCTTAAGGGTTTATATATCTTGTTGATTTTCTCAAAGAATCAACTTCTGACTTTGGTGATTCTTTATGTACTTCTTCTTTTTATATTTTTTCCACCTGCTTGATTTCAGCCATGAATTTGATTTTTTTCCTGCTGTCTATTCCTCTTGGGTGTGTTTGCTTCTTTATGTTCTACAGCTTTCAAGTGTGTTGTCAAGCTGCTAGTGTATGCTCTCTCCAGTTTCATTTGGGAGGTACTTAGAGCTATGAGTTTTCCTCTTAAAGCTGCATTCCATAATTTTGGTATGATGTGCCTTCATTTTCAATAAATTCTAAAAAGTATTTATTTATTTATTTATTTATTTATTTATTTATTTATACCTTGACCAAGTTATCATTGAATAAAGAGATGTTCTGCTTCTGTATGTATTTAGGCTTTCCGTTATTTTTGTTATTATTGAAGACCAGTCTTAATTCATGGTGATCTGATAGGATGCAAGGGGTAGTTTCCATCTTTTTGTACCTGTTGAATCCTGTTTTGTGACAGATATATGGTCAATTTTGGAGAAAGTTCTTTGAGGTGCTAAGAAGAAGGTATTTTTTTTTCTCTTAGGATGAAATGTTCTACAAATATCTGTTAAATACTTTTGGTTCATAACTTCTGTTAGTTTCACTCTGTCTCTGTTTAGTTTCTGTTTCCATTATTTGTCCATGGCTGAGAATGGAGTGTTGGAGTCTCCCACTATTATTGTGTGAGTTGTAATGTGTGCTTTGAGGTTTAGTAAAGTTATTTTTTTGAATGTGAGTTCCCTTGAATTTGAAGCATTGATGCTCAGAATTGAGAGTTTATCTTGGCAGATTTTTCCTTTGATGAGTATGAAGAGACATTTCATATATTTTAAAATAACTTTTGTGGAAATTTGATTTTATTTGATATGATAATGGCTACTCCATCTTGTTTTTGGCATCATTTGCTTGGAAATTTTTTTCCAGCCTTTATTCTGAGGTAGTGTCTGTTTTTGTCACTGATATTTGGTTCCTGTATACATCAAAATGCTGGATCCTAGTTATATATCCAGACTGTTAGTTATGTCTTTTATTGGAGAACTGAATCTATTGGTGTTAGGAGATAGTAAGGAAAAGTGATTGTTGCTCCTGTTATTTTTGTTGTTAGAGGTGGTATTATGTTGTGTGGCTATCTTCTTTTGGGTTTGTTGAAAGAAGATTACTATCTTGCTTTTTCTAGGGTGTAGTTTTCCTCCTTGTGTTGGAGTTTTCTATCTATTATCCATTGTAGGGCTGGATTTATAGAAATATATTGTGAAAATTTGGTTTTGTCATGGAATATCTTGGTTTCTCCATCTATGGTAATTGAGAAATTTGCTGGGTATAGTAGCCTGGGCTGCCATTTTTGTTCTCTTAGTGTCTTTTTGACATCGACCCAGGTTCTTCTGGCTTTTATAGTTCTGGTAAGACATATTGTGTAATTCTTATAGGTCTGCCTTTATATGTTACTTGACTTTTTTCCCTTACTGCTTTTAATATTCTTTTTTTAATATTCTTTCTTCTTTTTGTTCTTTTGGTGTTTTGATTATTATATGACAGGAAGGATTTCTTTTCTGGTCCAATCTATTTGTAGTTCTGCAGGCTTTTTATATGTTCATGAACATATCTTTCTGTAGGTTAGGGAAGTATTCTTCCATAACTTTGTTGAAGATACTTACTGGCCCTTTAAGTAGGGAATCTTCCCTCTCTTCAAAACCTAGTATCCTTAGGTTTAGTCTTCTTATTTTGTCCTGGATTTCCTGGGTGTTTTTGCATTTTGCATTTTCATTGACTATTGTGTCAATGTTTTCTATGGTATCATCTGCATCTGAGATTCTCTCTTGTCTCTTACATTCTTATATTCTGTAGGTGATGCTTGAATTTGTGACTCCTGAAATACTTCCTAGATTTTGTATCTCCAAGATTGTCTCCCTTTTTGATTTCTTTATTGTTTCTATTTCCATTTTTACATCCTGGATGTGTTTTGTTTAATTGCTGCACCTTTTGGGTTGTGTTTTCCTATAATTCTATAAGGGACTTTTGTGTTTCCTCTTCAAGGACTTCTACCTTTATACCTGTGTTCTCCTGTTTTTATTAAGTGAGTTATTTATGTCCTTCTTAAAGTCCTCTGTCATCATCATGTGAAGTTATTTTAAATCCAGTTCTTGCTTTTCCGGTTTGATAAAGTATCAGGGACTTGCTGTGGTGGGTGAACTGGTTTCTGGTGATGCCATATAGCTTTGGTTTCTGTTGCGTATATTCTTGGGCTTGCCTCTCACCATCTGGTTGTCTCTAGTGCTTTCTGTCCTTGCTGTGTCTGACTGAAGCCTTTCCTTTTTGTAATTCTGGTTGTGTCCTTGGAATCTAGCTATCTCTGTTATCTTGTGATTCTGTGTTCCTGTGATTCTGAGATCCTGGGTGTGTTAGAGTTCCTGGGAGTCAAACGTTCTCTGGGTAATGCAGAGGTTGATGGGGAGCCAGAGCCCTGTGTTTGCTCTGGGCATAGGTGGGCATAGGTGTAAGCTAGAAGGAACAAACCTCTCACTGGGGAGAGGTTTGTGTTTCCCTCCTTCCTGTGGGGGGTTTTAGTTATGCTGGTTTTGGAAAAGATATTGTGGCCTCAGCTGTGATCTTAAGTGTGTCAGAGCTCTAGTACTCCTGAGTGTGTGTCAAATTTCCAGGGATTTGAGCTTCCTCTATGATCCTTTGACCCTGTGATCCTGTGATCCTATGATTCTGTGAATCTAGGCATTGGAGAGCACCTGGGTATCAGGCTCTACCTGGGTATTTTAAGATTGGTTGCAAAGCTAGCACCCTAGGTCTGCTCCAGGTGCAGGTATAGACTGGAGGAACCTGTGCCACTGTCTGGGAGGCAGTTCCTGTGTCCCTGGATCCTGGGAAACCCAGTTTCTCTGGCTGTTGGGGCAGATGTTGTGGCTTCCTCACCTCTGATCCTGGACATGTTAGAGCCCTGGGAGTTGAGCTTTCTCTGTGTATTGTGGGTCTGGGTGCAGAGCTGATATCTAAGGTCTGCTCTAGCCACAGGCTCAGACCAGAAGGAACCATCACAGTATTTTAAAATAAAGAAAATATAATAAAATCCAACTTATAAATCATAATAGTGCTCTGATGTTTCAATACATGTAAGAATTTTTTTATTACTACTCAGATGAGATGCAATAATTTCTCAGTATTACAGCAAGCATATTCTATACTACAACCAATGAAAATGCACCCACAAACAAATGAACATAAATTGAAAATTTACAACCATTAGTATTTTCATGATTTTGTTAAATTTTATGTTAGATTTTATTTTTACTTGGCCTGAGTTTTTAATACTCTAACATAAAAAAATAAACAAAAAAACAAATGAATGAATTTTAAAAAATCAAATCAAACAAACAGATCAGGAAGATAAAAATAATGAAACCAAATTCTATAAAAATACTACAGAATTAATTTTCTGTCAACCACCTAATCCTGAGCATATGCCCTGACTTCGAGTACAGTTCAAATAAAATATCATCAAGAAAAATTGATTTTCACTTTGTCATCAGATATCAATTACAAATGTCTTCTTGGTTATGGGTTAGCTTCTCTCAGTGATGGGGCCCTCTACTGGATTTATCTTATATGTTTGCCATAATTTCTGTGATTTCAATTGATCTAATATTTTTGATGTGTTTTTTTTTTTTGCAAGATATTAATATTATGTTTCCAACTAGGCCCATCCACTATCTAGTTTTATTTTTCCCACTTTTGCAGTATTATGTATGAGTTCTATCTTACAGAGAAAGCCATAAATCCATAAATAAAAGTATACATGAAAAGTGGATGTAGAAAAGTTCCTAAAGCCACATGAAAAATTATAAGAAACTGAGGAAACCTGAGAGCTGGGGAAATTGCCCAGAGAACTGCATAAGATTAATTATCAAGTGGTCAAGAGCCAAATGGTGTGCCCTGAATTCATACATATAAGTAACATTATACATACTGTACAGGTGGAAATAGTTAAAAAATATCTGATTGGACTTAAGAGCCATTTGTCAAGATGAAACTCATATATCATACTGCTTGAGTGACTGAGAACCAGAGATTAGATAGTCCAGGGATGTAGGGTGAGAGAAAATAATATTAGTAAAAAGAAATAACACACACACACACACAACACACACAGAGAGAGAGAGAGAAAAAACAAACAATCAATGTAGCAGGAATGATTAAAAAGCCAAGATGGCTTGTTCCTGCACTAAACCAAGCACTGGCAGGCCACCTCAGTCTCAACACTGGCCCCACTGGGCTACTCTCTATAGCTTGCCCGGGCAGCACAAGATTGCTGTGTTCCTAGCTCTGGTTCAGTTGTCCCTGGAGCTGCTAGTTCTTTCTCACCCATGAAAGAAAGAAGGAAAGAAAGAAAGGAAGGAAGGAAGGAAGGAAGGAAGGAAGGAAGGAAGGAAGAAAGAAAGAAATGTCCCACAGATATGGCATAAGAAAATTGGAGCAGGCATTCTCTCAGCTGAGCTTTGGAACATTTTATTGCCAGTTAATCAGTTGAAGAACACGTTGTTTCCATGTCCTAGTTATTGTGGATGAAATAATGAGGAGTTTACTCTCACAAATCACTTATCACTGAATGTATAACATGTGTGTACTTTTGTGTCTGGGTTACCTCACTCAGGATATTTTTTGTTCCATCCATTTTCCTAAGAATTTCATGAAGTCATTATTTTTAAAAGCTGAGTAAAACTCCATTGTGTAAATGTACCACATTTTCTGTATCCACTCCTTTGTTGAAGGACATCTGGATTCCACCCGCTTCTAGCTATTGCAAATAAGGCTGATATGAACATAGTGGAACATGTAACAGGTTATATGTTGGAACATCTTTTGGGTATATGCCCAGGAGTGGTTTAGCTGGGTCCTCAGGTACTAGTATGTCCAATTATCTGAAGAACTGCCAGATTGATTTCCAGAATGTTTGTACCAGTTTGCAGTCCCACCAACAACAGAGGAGTGTTGCATTTTTCCCACACATTCTCCTCAGAATCTGAGACTGCAGGTTTTATTCTTAGCATTCTGTCTGGTATGAGATAGAATCTCAGGGTTGCTTTTATTTGCATTTCCCTGATGACTATGGATGTTGAACATTCCTTTAAGTACTTCTCAACTGTTCAATATTCCTCAGTTGAGAATTCTTTTTTTAGCTCTGTATCCCATTTTTAATAGGGTTATTTGATTCCTTGAAGTTTAACATCTTGAATTCATTGCATATATTGGATATTAGCCCTCTATCAGAAGTAAGATTGGTAAATATCATTTCCCAATCTGTTGGTTGCCATTTTGTCCTATTCACAGTGTCTTTTGCTTTACAGTATCCTTCGTTTGCAATTTTATGAGGTCCCATTTGTCGATTCTTGATCTTCAAACATAAGCCATTGTTCTATTCAGGAAAATTTCCCCTCTGCCCATATGTTTGAGGCTCTTCCTCACATTCTCTTTTATTATTTTTATTAGTATATCAGGTTTTATATGGAGATCCTAGATCCACTTGGACTTGAGCTTGGTATGTCTCCCTTTTCATTTCTGATTTTGATAATTTGGATAATATCTCTGTGCCCTCTGGTTGGTCTGCCTAGTGGTTTATCTATCTTGTTGATTTTCTCAGAGAACCAGCTTCTGGTCTTGCTGATTCTTTGTGTACTTTTTTTTTTTTTTACTTGGTTGATTTCAGCCATGAATTCAATTATTTCCTGCTGTGTACTCCTCTTGGGTTTTTTTTCTTTTTTTTTTTTTTTTTTTTTTGTTCTAGAGCTTTTCAGATGTTCTGTCAAGCTGCTAGTGAATGCTCTCTCCAGTTCTTTTTGGAGGTACTTTGAGCTATGAATTTTTTTCTTAACACTGTATTCTTTGTGTTTCATATGCTTGGTTATGATGGGCCTTCATTTATGCTAAGTTCTTAAAAGTGTTTAATTTCTTTTTTCTTCCTTGACCAAATTATCATTGAGTAGAGCATTGTTCAGATTCCATATATATGTGTGAGCTTTCCATTATTTTTGTTGTTATTGAACACCAGCCTTAGTCCATGGTGATCCAATATGATGCATGGGATTATTTCAATCTTCTTATATCTCTTGAGGACTGTTTTTTCAATTTTGGAGAAGGTAGCATGAGCTGCTGAGAATAAGGTATATTGTTTTGTTTTAGGATTAAATGTTCTACAGATATGTGTTAAATCTATTTGGTTTATAACTTCTGTTAGTTTCACTGTATCTCTGTTTAATTCCTTAGTTGGGTGTTAACATCTCTCACTATTATTGTGTGAGGTGCTTTGAACTTTAGTAAAGTTGCTTTTATAAATGTGTGTGCCTTTGTATTTGGACCATAGATGGTCAGTATTGAGAGTTCTTCTTGGTACATTTTTCCTTTGATGACTATTAAGTGCACTTCCTTAACTTTTTTGTTAACTTTCAGTTGAAAGTCAATTTTAATTGATATTTGAATAGCTACTCCAGCTTGTTTCTTGGGAACATTTGCTTGGAATTATTTTTTCCAGCATTTTCCTCTGAGGTAGTGTCTGTCTTTGTCACTGACCTGCATTTCCTATATGTAGCATTATGCTGGATCATGTTTACCTATCCAGTGTGTTAGTCTATGTCTTTTTATTGGGAAATTGAGTCCAGTGATGTTAAAAGATGTTAAGAAAAAGTGATTGTTGCTTCCTGTTATTTTTATTGTTAGAGGTGGAATTAACTTTGTTTGGCTATCTTCTTTTGGGTAGGTTAAAAGAAGATTACTTTCTTTATTTTTTTAGGGTGTAGTTTCTCTCCTTGTGTTGGAGTTTACCATCTTTTATCCTTTGTATGTATGGATTTATGGAGAGATACTGTGTTAATTTGGTTTTGTCATGGAATATCTTGTTTTCTCCATTTATGGTAATTGATAGTTTTGCTGGGTATAGTAACCTGGGCTGTCATTTATGTTCTCTTAGGGTTTGTATGACATCAGTCCAGGATCTCCTGGCATACATAATCTCTGTTGAGAAGTCTGGTGTAATACTTATAGGTCTGCTTTTATATGTTACTTGACCTTTTTCCCTTAATGTTTTTAATGTTCATTCTTTGTTTTGTGCACTTGGTAATTTGATTATTATGTGACAGAAGGAATCTCTCTTCTGGTCCAATATATTTGGAGTTATGTAGGCTTCATATATGTTCATGAGCATATCTGTTTGAAGGTTAGGAAAGTTTTCTTCTGTAGCCAGTCAACAGCCTTCAGTCAAGCAGGAGTCACCTGAAAATAGAGCTGGAATGAAAGGACAGGGAACAAGAGAAGATGGGAGTCAAGACACGGTTCTGATCAAGTCTCAAATTTTAATATTCAGCACAGTGTATATAAGGGAAAAAATATCACAGAACCCATCCTCAGAACAGTATTACAGGGTAGCAACAGCACAGCTATGAACTTGGTAAGTTTCCATATCTTGTCAGGTCATTATTTCTAGTTCATCATTGCTTGCAGCTGCAGCCAAGGCACATGTCCAGTTTTCAGACTTATAAGGCCTGTTATTCAAGGTCTGTATGTTCTGCCTATTGTGGCAATTATTGAAGGTCTGCTTATTCAGGGTCTGCTCCACCTGCCTGGCAAATGTTGAAGGTCTGTGTGGCCTGATAAGGCTAGAGGGGTCACAGTTCTCCCTTTTTTATTTTATAAAGATGGTAGTACTTGCTGCTGAATGGGGGTACAAAATTAATTTCTTTTCCATAATCCTGTATAGGGCAAAGATTGGCCAGGCAACTGTGCCTCTCCTATATCTGCTTCGTCATGTAAGCTCTTACATGTCATTGGCTAACGTGCCTTTTATAGAACAGTCTTTCCCAGTCAGACCAAGCCATGAAGAGCATATCAAGGCTTAATATGTACTTAATGCATTTCTTCATAGTTATTAATAACTTTCAAGGTAAATAGCTAGGCTATTTATATATATAGGCTATTTATATAGGATCTCTTTCAGATTTATATAGGATCTCTTCCAGATCCTATATAAAGGCAACCAATCTATTCAAGATACAAGTTCCAAAGTTTAAAAGTAGCAAAATAATGATTACGGGTCCAAATAAAGTTGAAATCAAAGTTGTCAACCATGGGGAAGTAGTGAACCAAGATTCACACCATCCTTGATTCTGTTCTCTGTTACTCTTCCTTTTTGCTAGTCCTTCCCTAACTTTGGCCATGGAGTCCTTACCTAATCCTGATTGATCAATATAAAAGCAACATTCTTCATTTAGATCTGCACATAGTCTTTCTGAGTATGCAATGTCATGCAAACATCTCCGGATAAATCACATACAAAATGAGCAATTTGAATACTTTGCAATAGGGCAATAGCAGCTGTAATAGCAATGGCTGTGAAAGTAATCAAAGCTATAACATTTGCCATAATAAACCAGTCATGCATTTAGGTCTGACCAAGGCTTTTGTTAACTCTTCAATTAACTGTAAACCCTTGTCATCAAACCAATCTTCAGTAATATTGACAGGAACCATCAAAAAAGCAAGTTATTATAAATTTGTTATAAAATGCTTAGAATAGAATTTTAAAACACAATTAGTCAAATTATAGACAACACGGGATACATCAAAAGTATTATTTTCAAAATGTAGAATAATGCTAATATTTCCTACTAATAGTACATAAGACATGCAAACACATGTTACAATAGGCTTTTTCATCCAAGCTTGACATTATCATTCAGGCTGAGCACTCACACCATATAAGGCAGGGCCCAACTTCCATACATATCTTTGCTGATAACCTGTGTGAGTCCACCAGAGTCCAGCACACAAAGCTGATGAAGGGAGGATAGGTAGAGATGGAGAGCCAGTAGCATAATTAGTCACATTAACCATTCCTCTATATTCTGACCAGTCCAAAATCTTGAAATCAGTCTCATGAGGCTGACAAACAACAGGCTTATTTCCCACACATCTTTTCTAGGAAATTGTGATATTTGTGCATTCCCTCATTCCACAATGTGAAAAATGCTATGGTGGCTGGTATTCCTCAGACTCTAGGCCAGTGGGTCAAGTTACTAGAATGTCATTTAAACCATCTTTCCATAAGTCAAGATCTTTTCCCTGCAATGTAGTAGGAGATACTCTCAGACATCCAGCAGTGTTCTGCTTGGAAAAGCATATGAAGACACAAATTCCCAATCCTTGGTAATTAATTTCTCTACTGATAGTGAAATTTCTTTCAGTAGGCATATCCATCAACTTAGTGTTGTTTACCATTACCACAATTCTGGGTCTTTCCATACCATTGGATGTTAAAAGGGTGGATCAGGGACATAGGCCCAATACATCTTTCCTATCATTGTTGTCAGGGCAGTCTGCAAGCTCATGATCAGCATCAACCTTTGTCTTAGCATCAGCTTGTCTCATTAACCACTCTGGCAGCTAGCATGTTCCTTCAGCATCTTGCAGAAAAAACACAAACATGCCCACTTCCCCACACTCAGAGAGTTTTTTGGAATCCAAATTGTAATTTTCTTTTAAAGTAAAAAGCATGATTTAATAATTTTATGGTGTACAGGGATATAATTCCACATTTTTTTTTATTTTTTAAAGATATTGTTTTAAAGTTCCACGGGCCTGTTCCATAGTACTTTGTCCTTGAGGATAATAAGAAATCCCAGTAATATGGGTAATATTAAATTGTTAACAAAACATCTCAAATCAAATGTCTGACCGAAATAGCCAGTTCCATTACCTGTCTTAATCTTATTTGGAACAGTACAGAAAAACAAAAACAAAAACAAAACCAAAAAACCAAAAACATAGGCAGTGACTAATTTCATTTTTAGTTGCTTCTCCTGTTAAAGCAGTTGCAATTAGAAAGCCCGAGAAGGTGTCAACAGTCATACATACATTTTTTTTTTAATTTTTCAAAATCAGAAATATGAGTAAAGCCCTGTTGTATAAAAAAAAAAAATTACTATGTGGATGGCAGTCTCTCACATCACAGATGTGGAAAGTATACTTTTATATTTGTATTTTCAAATAAATAAGTTTGTGAAAGGTAAAAAAAAAAAAAGAAATATGAGTAACATCCATTTGCCATAATTGATTAGGTATGAGTTTTCAAGGATTAGTACCATTATGTAGTACAGGAAGAAGTTGAGGAAACTGAGGACAAGTTTTTACAATTTGATGTGGACATTTTCTAAAAATACCAAATTGTTGTTACTGTTTTGTTGATGTAAAGAATGAGATTGTTTGGCTAATTGTTCCTGTGTAAGGCCTATAATCTGCCTAGTATGCCGACCTGCTGTGACATTGCCCAGGGATCCCGACAATCCAGTATGAGCTCTTAAATGTCCTATAAAGTAAGGGACAGTACATTCTCCTAAATTAAGCTGTATTTCCATAAATAATTGCAAAATTTGAGAATTAGCAATATCTAGAAGGGGAACAATTTCCAGCATTGGTGAACCATGAGCTATACACTTTGGCTAACATTCTACCAAATAAAAGCTTGATTTTTCACCATTTTTAAAAAACAGTGGTTATAACATGTAACTAAATTATGTGTGAAGTAGGAGGGAAACTCGAGAGAATAAACATGTGATCCAATCACATATGCTTCCTTCCCATGAGAATACATTAAATAGAGTAAATACATTAAATACAGTAAATGCATTCACCATCAGCTACATGCATAAAATTACAGGAAATACAAACATACGTATAGAAGTAAATTTAAACAACTTGTCTTATGGATAATGATTATCAAATTAGTCTAAAATGTTTGCACAGGCAATAGGCCAAATATCAGTATTCTACAATAAACAATTTGATTGCTGTTTGGAATAAGGAATAAATATTTCTTCAGGTTCTTTCCCAAAATACTTTCATGATTCTATCCTACAATTATGTATTAACACAGCAAAAGCTTTACAACAGGGTGTTAAAATTTTACTCGGAGATGAAGAAAACTGAGTCCACCCTAATGGCCCCTTTTGCCAAAGGACTGCTGTTAAATAGCCAACAAATGATCATAGTCTATATAATGTATCTGTCATTGGCTAATAGCTTCCTTTACTTTCTGCAAAGCTATTTGTCCCTCACCAGTTATTTGACCAGGGGAATTAGGATTTGCATTCCTCTTAAGAAATATCAAACAGAGTTTTAAACTCTCCTGTGGCAAGCTTAAGGTAAGGTCTTAGCTAATTAGCATCTCCTAACATCTTTTGAAAATCACTTAAAGTAAGTAAACTATCTTTTCTTATTTGAATTTTCTGTGCCACAATTTGTTTAGGATATAACTGATGTCTCAAATATTGAAAAGGTTATTGTCCTTGAATCTTTTCTGGAGCAACAACTACTCTCCAAGATTTTTAAAGCTTGTTGTATAAGATCAAAGACTTGTAGTAAAACCCATTCAGAAGGATCAGCTAATAAAATATCCATATTAAGGAATAATATACACTGAAGGAGAAACAAATTTTGGACATAATGTAGGGTGATTAGCTAATCATTATGGCAAAACTTTCCAATGAGTTTCCAATGCTTTGTGGGTTATTTAAAATACAAGCAGATACACTAAATCTAAAACTTTTAGAACCATCAAGATGCAAAGGAATAGTATAAAAACAGTTTTTTAAATCTACAATAATTTTATACCTGCATTTTGGAATGGCAGCTGGAGTAGGTAGGCCAGGGCGTGATGCCCTTAAAAGTTTCTAGTTTCATTAACCTTTCATAAATCTCCACTTGGCTAATTTTTTTTCTTAATAACAAATATGGATGAATTAAAAATCTTGAGCTAGGGATCAAGTTTTAAACTGCAGATAATGAACATTGGCAGTGTAACTATATTTTTAAATTTCTTTTGCAATATTAGAGCATGATAACAATTTTGGCATGCAAAACCCAGTTTTTAAGAGTGTAAACAATCCATTCTCTATAAAACGAATACCAAGAGCATGACTTTCATGTTACAAAGTTTGGCTGCCAGTACTTGTACATGAAACTATGCCAGTGCAGCTTTTAATACCTCATTAAAGGGACATTTTTTTAAATTCTATCTTTTATAAATTTCTTGGATAAGAATTACATAAAGCATTATCTCAATTTAGAACTATCTTTAGAGAGCTGTTTTCCTGGGTTGGCTCATGCTATATATTGTTGTACAGAATGACTCGATCCCTGAGTTATCAGTTTTAAATTAACTTTCTGTTACCAATGTTAAAAATTTTTAATCATACCCAATAACTTGTAAGCCAATTCTCTATAACCAAGACAGGCAGAGCATATATATACTTTTATAATTAATTAATTAATTAATAATTTAATTAATTTTTTTACACTCCAGATTTTATATGCCCTCTACCCTCTGACTGTTCCATATTCCATACTTCCTCCCTGCCCCCTTCTCTCCACATGGATGCCCCACCCCTCACCCCATCTGATCTCTAAACTCCTGGAGCCTCCAGTCTCTTGAGGATTAGGTATATCATCTCTGATTGAACACAGACCCCTCAGTCCTCTGCTGTATACGTGTTGGGGGGTCCTCATATCAGTTGGTATATGCTGCCTGTGTGGTGGTGCAATATTTGAGAGTTCTAGAGGGGTCAAGATTAATTGAGAGAGCTGGTCCTCCTACAGGGTCACCCTTCTCCTAAGCTTCTTTCAGCCTTTCCCTAATTCAACCACAGGGATCAGCACCTTCTGTGCATTGGCTGGGTGCAAATATCTGCATCTGACTCTTTCAGCTGCTTGACAAGTAAGAAACAGAAATGGAGTGGCTACACATAACGAATATATTTAGACCAGACAAAATTATCTTACCCTTTCTAGCTGTAATTTCAAGAGAGAAGCACCTTGTCTTTTACTGAACCGAATAAACAAAATTAAAGAGATTTTTCTAGGAAAAAACAGCCATCAGCTCCCTTACCAAAGATGCCCAGAAGCTGTTGGCCACTTTAAGAGCAGCTTGGCAGATAATCAGCACTTTGTAGGGCATCTCCAGCTGTGATTGACTCCCAACTACAGTGCATGGTAACATATTTGCTGTGCAAATTGAGACTGCCTTTTAGCAAGTTAAAAGTAAATCAAGGAGTGAACAGCCAGCAGATAAGTTTTACCCAGTTTTTCTTTTCACTTTTCTGTTCAAACACAGAACAACAATCATTCAAACAACAAAACAAACACAGATATAAATTGACAGACATGGACAGATTGGTGCACCAAAGACAGACAATAGATAGAGAGGGAAGAGAACTTGCTGTCTCAAAGGGACACAGATATCATACTAAGAGATCCAGAACCAGAACTTAGAATTTCTCCAGTAGGAGCCAGAGAGGAAGCAGGACATTTCCTGATTTCCTCCTGTCCCTAAGAGAGCTCTGAAATAGCTTATGTTCATTTTCCTTTTCTTTTGCTAAGGCATCTGGAACAGGGGACAGCTGTTTTTCTGAAACCCTATCTCTCTCTCATATTCTAGGTCTAAGTCTTCAACTCCTTCTTTTCCTGGGAACCAAGGACAACATGAATCTATTGAACTAAGAATTTTTCTAAAGTCTGTCTCCCACCCCACCCCCACTCGTTTTGCCTGAAGCAGCCCTTTTAGGCTGCAAACAAAGGCATTCTTTGTATTCCTAATCCTATCAATTCAGTGACAACCCAAGGTGGAGCTGCATTGGATAAGCTCCTTCACAGTCTAATTATTTCCCTGAGTACAATCCCTACAAAAGCAGGCAAATCTAGTGCCCCAGGAAATAAGATTTGCTACTAGCAAGACTATAAGAAATATATAGTTACCTACCTGGGCTCAGTATTTCTTTCCCTTTGTTTCGTGGAGCACTCCACTCCAAGAAGCATTTCTCAGGAGGACCTCCATTTTCAGGGTCCCTGTTCTGGGGACACCTGTAGTTGGCCAGTGGCTTAGAGTCAAGCAGGAGTCACCTGAGAGGAGGGCTGGAATGAAACGACAGGGGATGAGAGAAGATGGAGCCAAGACAAGATTCTGATCAAGGCTCAAAGTTTAATATTCAGCACAGCATATATAAAGGGTAAAAGGACAAACCCATCCCCAGAACAGTAATGCGGATTAGCAACAGCACAGCAGCCAATCTGATAAGTTTCCAGATATTATGAGCACATTATTTCCAGTACATCAAATCTTGCAGCTGCATCCAAGGCAGATGTCTCTTTTCAGGCCTATAAGGTCTATCATTCAAGATCTGTATATCCTGCCTATCTTGGCAATTATTCAAGGTGTGCTTATCCAAGGTCAGTTCCAACTACCTGTACCGGCTAAGGGTCTCACATTCTTTTTATAATTTTGTTGAAGATATTTAACTGGCCCTTTAAGTTGGGAATCTTCACTCTCTTCTATACCTATTATCCTTAGGTTTGGTCTTCTCAATATGTCCTGGATTTCCTGGATGTTTTTGCGTTTTGCATTTTTTTGACCATTGTGTCAATATTTTGTATGATATCTTCTGCACCTGAGATTCTCTCTTCTATCTCTTGTATTCTGTTGGTGATGCTTGCATCTATGACTCCTGATCACTTTCTTAGGTTTTCTATCTCCAGAGTTGTCTTACTTTGTGATTTTTTATTGTTTCTATTTCCAATTTTAGATCCTGGATGGTTTTGTTCAATTCCTTCACCTTTTTGGTTGAGTTTTCCTGTAATATTTTAAGGGATTTTTGTGTTTCCTCTTTAACGGCTTCTAGCTGTTTACCTCTATTCTCCTGTATTTCTTTAAGTGAGTTATTTATGTCCTTCTTAAAGACCTCCCCCTATCATCATCATGAGAAGTGATTTTAAATATGAGTCTTGCTTTTCCTGTGTGCTGGGGTATCTAGTACTTGCTATGGTGGGAAACTTGGTTTCAATGTTGCCAAGTAACCTTGGTTTCTTTTGCTTAGGTTGTTGAGCTTGCTTATCACCATCTCGTTATCTCTGGTGTTAGTTGGTCTTGCTGTTTCTGACTGCAGCTTGTCCCTCCTGTGGTCCTGTGATCCTGTAATCTTAAGTGTGTCAGCAATCCTGGGAGACCAGGTCTTCTGGGCCAGATTGGGGTACTGAGTGCCATGGGATAGCTTTAGTTCTTTGGTGCAGATGGAGACTGGAAGGCTACTGTCTCTGGGTGCTCAGCAGTTCTTGTACCAGGTGGGTTTCTTGCAGGTACCTCTTTGGCCAGTTATTGGAACAAAAGTTGTGGTGTCACTTGTGAGTTTAGGAGTGAAAGCACTCTTGGGGGACTAGTTCTTTCTGCATTGAATTTGGGTATGCAAGGCTATGGGACAGCCTTACTTCCAGGACGTAGATGGAGACAGGCCAGGAGAATTTTTTTTTTTTCATTTTTTTCCCCTTTTATTGGATATCTTCTTTATTTACATTTCAAATGTTTTCTAGGTCTCCCCTCCAGAAACGCCCTATCCCATCTCCCTTACCCCTGCCTCTATGAGGGTGCTCCCCACCCATTCCTACCTTCCCTTCCCGTGGTGGCATTTCCCTACATTGGGGTATTGAACTCTCTCAGACCCAAGGGCCTCTCCTCCTACTGATGTCCAAGAAAGCCATCCTGTGCCACATATGTGGCCAGAGCCATGTGTTCCTCCAAGTGTACACTTTGGTTGGTTGTTCAGTCCTTGGGAGCTTCGGGGGGGGGGGGGGGGTGGGGTGTTCCTGGCCGGTTGACACTGTTGCTCTCCCCATGGGACTGCAAACCCCCTCAGCTCCTTCAGTCCCTTCTCCAACTCCTCCATCCGGGACCCTGCATTACGTCCAATGGTTGGCTGTGAGCATCTGCCTCTGTATTTGTCAGGCTCTGGCAGAGCCGTTCAGAAGACAGCCATATCAGATTAATTTTAATAAGCCATATCTAGCTCAGTATCTGGGCCATTCCTAAACCTCTACATGGTTAACACACTCCCCTCCAATATGCCTGAATTAATTTCTACTAAATCTAAATTTTACCTTTGCTACCTTGTTTCCTTCTGGGGGGCACTCCCATGGGGATACATTCCCTCTGTACCTACATTTCAGCCATCTCACCTCCTGTTCCTTCACAGTATGTATGATATGTCCTGTACACCTCTCATGCAGACTCTTTTTTCTCACCCCCACCCTACATTTCACGCCTGGGAATCATAAAAGGCTCTGTGTTCCTGCCCAGCCGTGGGCCACTGGCAACTTTATTTCACAATCAGAGCCAAGTTTGGGGCTAGCTTCCTTTAGCATTGCAATCACAACACAGGGGAAAGGGGTTTATTTTAGCTTACAAGCCCTAGGGAAGCAGTCACTTCCTGGGGGTACTTGGGACAGGAGCTCAAGATTGAAACCTGGAGGGTGGAATTGAAGGAGAGAACTTTGAGTCATGGTGCTTACTACTTGTTCTCTATGGTCTGTTCAACATGCCTTTTTTTGCTTGTTTGTTTTGTTTTGTTTTGTTTATAACACAGGATCAGATGCCTGCAGATGGGAGTCTAATAGAAGCACATTTTCAGTTCAGTTTGGCTTCAAATATTACTTTTCATCAAGTGGACAAAACAATCGAACTAGTTCAACATCCCTTAGTATTTGAAGGGAATGGAGATACAGAAAGAGTCTTGATTTAGTTAAATTCACATGTAGGGCACATATGTCATTATAATTTAAATTCCTTTAGAAAGCTGCATATATGCCTACATACAGCTTATTCAGTCTTTAAATTTAGGAATTACATTTACATTTAAAAATCTTTAAGTCAAATGACTGTGCTAGTTAATTTTTTTTTTTTTGTCAACTTAACAACAAAATAGAGTCAACTGTGAAGAGGGAACATCACTGAAGAATTCCATGCATTACATTATCCTGTGGGCATGTATGTTGTTCAGTGTGTGTGTATGCGTGTGTGTGTGTGTGTGTGTGTGTGTGTGTGTGT
>JADRCH010000332.1:1164036-1220907 GCA_019843965.1 Rhynchomys soricoides
GTGTGTGTGTGTGTGTGTGTGTGTGTGTGTGTGTTTATATGTGGTGGTGGTGGTAGTATGGGTGTGATTGATGATGAAATTCCCAGTCCTTTATTGACCATCACAACTCTATACACATTATACTGGATTGAGATATATATATATATAACAAACAAACAAACAAAAACCTACCTAGGAAGCCAGACATACAAGTTAGTAATCAGCATTCCTCCGTTGTTTCTATTCAATTCTTGCTTCCAGTTCCTTTCCTGGTTTTCTCCATGACAACACATACTCTTCAAATTTTTATTGAATATCATATTTATATCACCTTTCCCCCCCTATGGAAAATACTCAGAGGGCTGTTTTAGTTTCTTTCCTTATCAAATTTTATGTATTTATTTACATCCCAAACTCTGCTCTCCCCCAACCCATTCCAGTCCCACCTTGACTGAGTCCCTTCTCCCCACAACACTCCCTTTCTCATCTGAGAGGTTGGGACCCCCCCTGCCCCCCCCCACCCCTTGGATATTGTCCAGACCCTGGCACATCAAACCTGCCAGATTAGGTTAACCTTCCCACACTGAGGACAAACACTGAGATGCCTGTCTGCTAGAAATGTGCTGAGGGGCCTCAATCCAGCTCAGGTAAGTTCTTTGGTTAGTGGTTCAGATTCTGTAAGCTTGCAAGGGTCTAGATTTGTTTATCTGCTGGTATTCCTGTGAAGTCCCCATATACTTCAGTGCCTTCGGCTCTTCCTCCTACACTTCCACAGGTATCTATGTCCACTATTTAATATTTGGCTGTGGGTATCTGTTCTCGTTTCCATCTGCTGCTGGGTATAGCCTCTCAGAGGACAGATATGTTAACCTTGTGTCTACAAGCATAACTGACTATTATTAAAAATGTCAGGGATTGCTCTTTGCCCATGGAATGAGTTTAGAATTTGGCTGATTATTGGTTGGCCTTTCCTTCAGTCTCTGCTCCATCCCTGCATTTCTTTTAGAGGGGACATATTTTGGGTCAAACGTTTAGTGAGTGGATTGCTATCACTATCCTTATACTGAGGGCCCTGCCTTGCCACAGGAGATGGCCTGTATAGGCCCCTTCCATGCCCCTGCTGTTAAGACTCTCAGCTAAGGTCACCCATATTAACTCCTGGGAGATTTCCCTATCCCAAATCTCTGGGACTTCCTACTGATTCTCCCCTCCCCATCACCCCAGCAGCTGCAGATTTCTATTCATTCTCCTGGCCCACTTGGACTCTCTTATGTCACTCCCCACACCTGATCTTGTTTCCCCATTCCTCTCTCTTCCCCTTTCTCCCCAGTTCCCTGCCTCCCTCTGCCTTCTGTGACAATTTTATTTCCCCATTTTTCAAGTGGAAGATAAAATATTGTATTCACTATAACACAGAAATGGTCTTTTCATGTCCTCCAAAGAACAGTTTTTAAAGATTAATATGAATTCAAGGGATTTTTTAAATAATTAGTACTGTAGTACATCTAATAATACATGTTAAATATATACTAAATCTATCACAAACATAGAAAATTAAAATAAGAAAATTAGATTAGGAATCCAAAGACATTTCAGAAAGGACAGGTCAGGTGGAAGCTTACATTTTCATTCACCCAAACTCTTTACTATTAATATCCTTGGGTCTGCAGTAGGTCCTCTGTGTATATATTATGGACACCAGTTTAATGATTTGCAAAATTCCTAAGTGTGTGAGTGAGTTAGTCTCTGATTCTGGTGCCTTCTCTTGGGCTCCTTTCTTTTTTTTTTTTTGTTTGTTGACTTGTCCAACTCCCATGTCCTAGATTTTTTCTTACAATATTAATTTAATTGTATTATATGTACATTATATTTTATTTCATACCATATTATATAATATTATTATCCCTCATATGCCTGTTTCTTTTTTACTTTCTCGGACAGACTGACAGTGTGTGGATCTAGATGGAAAGGGAGGTAGGAAGGAGTTGGGAAGAATGGAGGGAAAAAATCATAATCAGTTAAAATTTTTAAAAGCAATATCTATTTTCAATAAAATGAAAAATTTACTCTCCAGTTTCTATGTTTAAATTCACAGATTAGGGTTAAAACATATTCACAAAGTACAGAGTAACAGCTGAAATCTGACACTTGTCTTCTTCCATCCATTTTATTGTCATGTAACTGCCAAGGACCAGCCTTGGCTTGGAAAGAGGTTCTAAGAAAAGGGGTGTCTGGGAAGAGGGAAAAGAAGAGACTCAAAGTCAAATCATGGGTCCAAGCTGGCAACATGTGTTCTGCTAGATGTAGATTTTCGAGTCTGTTTCTCTCCATGTTCTGCCTTCCCTATGGAGATTTCTCTGTCTATATTCTACCTGCTTGCTATTGTAAGAGATCTCTCTGTCCATATCCTGCCTGCTTGTGTCTCCTTGCTTGCATGTATGTGTGTATGTGTGTGTGTGTGTGTATGTGTGTGTGTGTATGTGTGTGTGTGTGTGTGTGTGTGTGAGAGAGAGAGAGAGAGAGAGAGAGAGAGAGAGAGAGAGAGAGTTCTCCAATCAGTTTTCTCATTTATCCTTTGGATTGCTCATCTCCTGCAGAACAAAGGTCCAGTCTTTTATTTTACCTATAAGTCTAGCCATTTACTCCAGGTTTTCCTATTATTGATCTTAAAAATCAGCCTTCAATAACCAGAGCCCTTTGATTCTTCCAAGATGGCAAGCATACATTTTCTTTTCCTTAACATTGTGATGGCATTAGGAGATCTGTCTAAATTAGTAAGCACTGGATGGGTAGGACCATGCCCTGAAATTACTATTTCCACCAAACCTTAGACTACTAGTCTTTCTGTTTCCAAGGCTGACCTTGAATTTAAGAATCTGCCGGCATTTGTATCTGTCTGTCTCTGTATCTTTCTGACAAACTGGCTCATAGTTTATTAACCTCTGCTCCTTTATATATATGAAACCCCTCATATAATTCATAGTGCATCATTATATTTTTGCAGAGTTGAGAAATTTTATATGTTTTCGACTCATTTATTTAGAGCTCTTTCCTGCAACCTAAAGGGCTGTGCTAAAGGTCCCAGTGTTTACCATTTTGTTGAGACATTAGCAAACATTTGCCTTTTGGACTCCTGCTGTATCCAATTCTTATGGAGTCACTAACATTAACAGAGAGGACATTCTTGGGAGAAATGTAAATATATGTACATTATTACACAAGCAAGCCTTATGCCCGAAGCAAGCATCAACACTTGTGGAGGCTCCCACTTGGCCTTTTTCCTATGGGCAAGAACTATCTCCCTCTGTGCTTACCAAGTCCTCAAAGGGCTTGTAACATTTTTGTAGGAGATTCTGAGCAGTGGAATGGAGGTGGGTATATAAATGCATACTTATATTCCAATTTGTTATTAGCTCTTGATAATTTTATATGCTGTAATTTGAACATGTTTACCTCCATATCCACAACTCCTTTCAGATCACCTCCAATCTGCATATCCACACAATTCTGTGATTTCTCTCCTTTAGACTCATTGAATCCTAATTTATGTTATTCATGTAATCTTCAGTATGGGCTGTAAACTGGAATTGGACACCTATTAGGAATCACGCCTTAAAGAAAACTGTTTCTTCCTCCCAGAACAGCTATCAAATTCCAGTAATTCCATATCTGCAGATGTGCCATCATACTTTCACCACCACTTTTCTGGATATTGATTTTGTTTGAATGAAGCATGCAAAGGTCTTGGGCATGCTATAACAGTCATTGTGAGTTCATATGTGCAACTGCCCTGTTCCGTCTGGAAAACAGTTTCCGTATAGTCATCCACGGCCTCTTGTATTACACTTTATCCACCTGACTCTGGTTCCTTCTTCAATGACTCCTCAGATTTGAAGGGAAAACTGTGATATAGACTTTATAGTTAGGGCTGTGCACTCCAAAGTCTCTAATCTTCTACATATTGACCACTTGTGTTTGTGTTGACTAATATCATTACAAAATAAAAATGAAAATAAACATATAATCAAACAACTATGGCTACTCTATTGCTGATTGCTAAGAAATTCACAATTCTATACTTATAGCAATAAGTCAATAAGAATAATTTTAATATTACATGCAACATAGTAGTAGTAGTAGGTTCTCTTCTAGGGACTATAACCTATCTACTCACCCAATAATGGTGTCAAACATAAATTTTATGTTACAGCATTTTATGTTATTTCTGTGTGTATGCAAGTATATATGTCTGTGTGCATTGTGTGCACACAACTATGTGCAAGAGAACATGCAGAATACACAGTAGAATGCTGAATATCTGGTTCCATAACTCTCTACTGTCTTTCCTTTGTGGTAAGATTTTCCATGTTATCTAGAGCTATGCTGGCATATACAAAGCTCCAGTAGTCATCCTGTATTCAGCTCCCACTCTGATTAAGTCAAAGGTGTGCTTAGATCCATGTGATATATTTTGTGTGCTTTCTTAAAATTTGAGCTTATATCCTCATGTTTTCACTCTTACAGATTTCTCTCAGAAACCTTTGACTCTTTCCTAAATAAAAGCAAAATGAAAATAAAACATTTTAACTTATAAAAGGTTAAAATAACTTCAACTACTACCGTAAAGTCATATAACTTCTGAGCCCAAGAGGGCCTTCTACTTTTCTTTCACCTAAAGCCTTATAGTATTTATGTACTTCACCCACTTAGATTTCAATAATCTTGGCATGTGGGGGAGCACCCCGTCAGAGGCAGGAAGGGGGGATGTTGTGCAGAACTCAGAAAAGGTAGCTGTAAAGTGGGGTAACTTTTAGAATGTAAATAAATAAAATAATGTAATAAAAATAAACTTTAAACTATGGAGGAATTTTTCATTCTATTTTACCTACTTTTATTTTAAATGTAATCTTGATATTTTAAAGTGTTAGAAATTCCTCATCATCATGAATTATAAGTCCTCTGATAGGTCTTATTGTCCAAGCCTTCTCCATAGTGTCACAGGAATGGAGCCATTCGATTAATCATCAGGTTTCTTCCATGAGAAGCTGAACACAGTGTACTCAAAATTTCAATATCCACAAGCATTTCAGAGTATATTATATTTTTATAAGTTTTCACAAATGAAATAATTATCTTTATGTAATGAAAAAGAGGTCACAAAATTAAAATTCCTAATTACATTCAGCTTAAAGTTCTATTAGTTTATGATGCTATTTTTTCATCCCTAAAGTCATAATTAGTCTTTCTTTGTAAACATGATTGTTCTGAGTCACACTGGGACCATTGACAGTTTATATGTTTCAGTGCAATATCATGCATTGCTTCAAGCGTGATCATGTTTCTTTGTTATGCCATTTAATCATGCTTAGCACAAAGTAATGGCATTCAACTATCTTAAACTATATTTGTAACAGGCATTTATTAATGTGTGTGTGTGTGTGTGTGTGTGTGTGTGTGTGTGTTGCAGAAAATAATGGCTGAAAATTCAAAATTGAGAAAATGAGAATTAACTATTTAACTGTCAGTAGCTGTGTTTAGGGAGTTAGTTAAAAGTATCGATATACAAATTCACACCTACTCACTCTTATATTATATAAAATGTGTCAATGAAAATTCTGAATACAATAGCTGATCTCAAGTCCCCATTTTCTACCTTTTCTCCCCATGAGTCAGTCTGTTTGACATTTGGAACTTTCCAGTGCTATCTTTCCTACAAAATTTTCCCCTCACCAGGACAAAAGAATAATACTATAATCAATAAAAGTGACAGAATATTGTTTAATATTTCTTGTGACCTATATATAATAGTGAACTAGATATTAAAATGTTCAAATAGTAATATGGAAACATTCTTTGCTACTAAAGTTTCTGATGATTTTATATGTGTATATAATGTATTTTGATCATATTCACCCCCAAATATCCTATCTTATCATCTTTCCAACTAGCTCATCTCTCTCTCTCTTTCTCTTTCTCTCTCTCTCTCTTTTTCTGTGTGTTTATATACATGTGTGTATTTGTATGTGTGTGTGTGTATGTGTGTGTATGTGTGTTGTGTTCAGATATAATAATTCATGATGACACAGATTCAATGTATTCCTGATTAAAACTTTTCCATAATTCATACATGATTTCCTCCTTCATTAATATGGCACAGTTTTCCTTTGATTTCATTCTGAAATCACATACAACATTAATATCAAACTACAGAAATTATTTGTTTTTAAATTTTTATTCTGTCATCTTACAAAGTAAATGAAGATTTAATGGATAAATAGTATTGATTTTAAATTTAAAAATTCACTTGTTTTCTGATCAACTGTGATACCAGTTTTATTTATAATTAAAAATCAGTAAATATAATATATTGAGGGAAAATACATTTCAATAGTTTGTATAAAGGTGAAAGAAGCTGAAGATCAATTTAAGAAAAATATATTACATTGTATGTTATAGCCACTGGATTCTGTATTTTAATTTTAGACATTTTTCACCATCAATATTGATCATATCTATTGCTATAAATGCAGTACTCATTTATGTATAAACTTTCCTTATTGATTAAGAATCTGGATTGTGAGTTTCAAACTAAAAATGGAATGGCGTTACCAGCCCTTATATGTCCTATGATATTATATAAACAATGAATGGATGGGCTACAATTTCAAAAGGGGCATCATAACCACAATGAAGCTATTATGGATACATGCCTTGATATATATTTGAGTAGAGTTAAAAAAACGAGGCATAGATTGCTCATTCACCCTATTGAATGCATGTTTTTGGAGCTAGATTTTGTTTGTGGTCAATGACATTCCTGAATTTTGAGATACTATTTTTCCCTCTTATGCATAAGAGCTCTTTCTGACACATTTCTTTTTCCCTTATCCTCCTGTGGCACCAAAGATTCTACTTTAAATACTATGTATACAGTGATATTCTGTGAGACTGCCACATTTTCCTTGATTTTTAAGAGATCACTAGTAGAATTTAGTTTTTATGTTTAGCCCATCAACTTCTACCAGACTTAGCTTTTATTGTTCTCAAAGCACCACGAAATCCATCATTCTGACTCTTTTCCTTCCTGAAGACTTTATTCCTAGTTGGAGAAAGGTATCCTAAATAGTTATAAAACATTTTACCATATCTCTTTTTGGTATAGTCTAGAGGTAAAAACAAAACAGAACAAAACAAAAAGCTTATAGAACTTTATTCAGTGTAAGCAACATAAACATCAGCAGAAGGTTTCACATCATTAAAAACTGTCCTTTTGTATTTTCCACCCAATAAAACACAAGGGATGGTTTTTAATCACAGTGGGATTATAAATGCTTAACGTTGGATCACATAATCAAAATTTCTGAATATAGTTTTTTTCTGTGTTATATAATAATAGATAAAATATGGATTTTAATAAATGTTAATGATGCTTGCAAGTATTGTTTTAATATTATTGTAATTATGGTTCTTTATAATTTCATAGGAGTCTAAGTTCAATGCCATGTTCATGCATACGTATGAAGTATATGTTATATTCTGAAACTTAATTAATATATACTAATATAACTATACATATAAAAGAATAGATTCAAACACACTGGAATAACAAATTTGCATGTTTTCTCCATATAAAAATATTTAAGTTTTATTATAATATATTTACCTGATTGGAAAGTATAACCAAAACTGCAAATGTAGAGTAGAGGTATTGTTCTCACCTCATGCATTACTGATGTAAGTAATTGTTATCAGGTTTTTGCCTAGATTCTACCCATGGCACTGTAGAAAACTTTGAATATAGCAGAGTGTAGGCAACAAAACATTTCATGATCCAGGTAAAACTATTGTAATATTATATTCAATTATATTCACACACACACACACACACACACACACACACACGAATCATAAATTACAAGTTATTCAGAGAGGTTTTGCTATATTTGGAATTCTGAAGTGATTTTTTTTTAACTATGTGATATTACATAACTGGTAATATCTGAAAGTACATAATGGAATAAGAAATCACACATATTATTTGAGTATTGATTTGTTACTTGTTTATCTTTTATTTTAAAAAAAGTGTTTCACATATAGATGTATGTGTGCACGCATGTATTTGTGCACACATGTGAGTGTACACAATCTGTCACAGTGCATGAGTAGAACTGAGAAGATAGCTTAGGAGAAATGATTGTTTCTTTGTACTCTGTGGTCTCTGGGATAGAAGTCATGTCTTCATGCTTGAGAGCAGGTACAATATCCACAGCACTAACTCCTGGGTTTGTTAATGATTGATTTATTGATTGATTGATGAGGTTTTATCATGAGACTCAGCTGCAATAAAGCTTCTGATACTCCTTCTTCTACTTTGATAGTTCTAGGATTACAGGCATGAATCACCAAGGCTAGTCATGTTTATGTTAGATTGTTTTAGAGAAAAGAAGAGATGGTTATTTTAAATACCTCTTTTTATAGAAATGCTCCTTTGTCATCATTTACTCTGAAAAATTATGTGTGTCAACCATCTTCTCCTGTAGTGGTGGTTATACTGAAATGTCTCATGTCAAGAGAGCCACAGTGTACTGTCGTTTACCCTTGAATTTGTGCTTTCATAGGTTGTAAAGTTCATGCAATTTGTAATTGGTGATTACTGGGCTAGCTTGAGCACATTCTTATGCAAAACTTAGCAAAATATGTCTGTAGTTTATATAAAGAAGTTTAAAAATATACTGCATGGTAAAATTGTTAACCAAAATGTTTCTCAACATTTTAAATTTAATAATTATTGGAAAGCAATTAATTTTGTTTTAATTAATAACATTAAATATTCACTGCTTTTCTTTAATGTTGATATAACAATATAATTATAATTACATTACAGTTTATTTAATGGTAAGTATATTTTAAATACAAATGAAAGTCAAAGTAATTAGCTATGATTATTTTAAAACAATTTATGTGATCATCAACCTTTGTCACTCTTTTATTTCTTCTGCTATTCTAGCACCTAATATTTTTAGACATTCAAACTGTACTTTTTTGCCAACACTAATATACTTTAGTATGTATGTAAAAATGTGGCATGATTCTTTACAATCCAAAATGTATTTTAAATTCCTGACTAAATCAGTAATGTATTTAGATTATCTTTTAAAATATGACTGCCTATGCATATTAGTTTCAGAGACCTATTAAACTATTTCTGTCTTATTTGGGGTCATTAGAATTACTTTAAATTTGAAAATTCTCATTCTTATCTCTTCTGTACAGTATTTACTCCTATGGCATATTGAAGGAATGTTTCTGGTAGTTCAGAGGCATTCAGAATTCTGGGTATCTTCTCGTGGTGTAATCCTCAAGAGAATCAGTGTCCTGAAATTCTGCACATCTGTGTTCTTAATGAGAAATTATTATCAGCCAGAATGTAATGCTAAATCTCAAGAAGGATGGGAAATATGGAATCATTTAATCAATTCTTAATTTTTTATTAGATATTTTCTTTGTTTACATTTCAAATGCTATACCCTTACCCAGGTAGCGCTCCCCCCCCCCAACAAAAACCCCTCTTAACTCATCCACCCTCCCTCTGCTTCTTTGAGGGTGCTCCCTAATGCTAATTTTCAGGTTATAGGAAATTATTCTATTATATTATATCCAATCAAAAGAAACACTAAAACCTTCTGGGTCTGAGCTGGTACCCTGAGCAGACCTTGTGCACTATCTCTGCATCCAGTCCCTCAACACCCTGAGAAAACTCAACTCCCAGGAACTCTAACATGCCCAGGTTCACAGAATCTCAGGAGCTTGGTTACACCAGGATCTCAAGATCCCCGAGGCAGCTTGACTCCCAGGAACTTTGACACACCCAGGATCTCAGGATTACAGGATCCCAGAATCACAGGTTCCCAGAGACAGCTGGACTCTGAGGAGCTCTGACACAACCAGGAACACAGGAGGAACAGGCTCCAGTCAGATAGACAGAGGGCAGGTCGCACTAGAGATAACGAGATGGTGAGAGGCAAACTTAAGAACAAAAGCAACAGAAATCAAGATTACTTGGCATTATCAGAACCCAGTTCTCCCACCACAGCAAGTCCTGGATACACCATCACATTAGAAAAGCAAGATTCTGATCTAAAATCACTTCTCATAGAAGACTTTCAGAAGGACATAAATAACTCCCTTTAAAAAATATAGGAAGCCTGGGTCCATCCTCAACAAAGGTTCAGAGTTCTCCACTGGAAGCAGGGATATCTGTAAGGCACATAACAAATATACAGACAATTTTTTGGGTACAAGCTACCAGGCAAAGTTTTGAATTTTCTCTCTCTTCTCTCTCATTATCTGCTTTCTTTATCACTTTCTCTTACTTGTTTGCTCGAAGTTTGAAGATGCACACACTCGGCATTCCCCTGTACACTCTGCTTTTCTCCTGTGTGCTTTTCTTTTCTTGAACTCTCGCACTCCTACATACCTCTGTGAGTTCCCCTTTCACTCTTACACACAATCTTTACACACATCTCACACACACCACATGTACACTCCTTTGAATCACACACACACACAAACACACTCACACACACACACACACACATTCCATATAAACCTCAGTTTCTCTTCACTCACTCTTCACATTCTCTCTTCACTGACATTTCACAAGCTCTTCCCATGTTTTCTTGCATTTTTCTTGTTCCAGTCTTTTATTGATACTCCAAAAGCAGGTAGAAAAAAGACATTGTATAATCATTGTCAAATCAAATTCAAGAGAATAACCATGTCCCTCAAAGGATCAAGAATTACAATTGTTCACCAAAGATTCAAGCTTTCCCTAATTCCAGGCATGTAGCCAAAATAATAATAATTGCAAACTTATCGTTATTTAAAGTTAAACCTTTTACTTATACTTCAGAACTGAGAGCTCCGAGGTCAGCTTACTTGCATTTTCTTGTGAAGATCTAATGATAAATGACATGGGCAAAGCTGTCAGGCAGTGGCCAGAAAAAAATCAAGTTAACCCTTAACTCAGTAGTTCTGCTAGCTATCTGCTTCTGCACATTGCACACATTGACTCTCCTAACAGTGGTAGTGTTCTGACCTAATTTTACTAGTATATAATTTTATGTATACTGTACTTTCATATCCAGGAACCACTCTCAAAGGCTGTGCAAAACGTACTTCATAATTTCAATAGATATTTTTTTTATTGGGGTTCCAATGATAGCTGTAATTCATTTTCTACTAATTTCTTGAAACTTTCTTTGCAGGTCAAACATCAATCTGGAACTACTATTGTGTAGTTATTGCATTGTTTCTAAGAAGAGAACACACAGCATGCATGTGGGCCATTGGGACTGAGCTGTGCTGTGCTCCTATGCCTCAATTTTTAATTGTTTAAGAATTGTTACTTTGAAGAACATCTAGTTTTACAGAAATCACAAGAGAAGAAGAAAGAAGTAGCAAAGTCAGATATTCACACCAAGGCCAAATGAAAATTAGTCACACACAAATGAAATCTTTGAAACAGCTATTGTCTAAGGCTAAGATTAAGAGAACTGGCATCTGTGAGGCTGCCACAGTTATTAAGATGTCTCCATCCAAGCCCACTACAGGCAATCTTTTCTTTCAGAGGGCAAGTTCCCTGGATGGATGTGCCTCTTGGTTCTCAGGGTCCCAGAGGCCATCCTTTTATACGTGGAACTGCAGCAGGCTTCTGAGATGTCTCCATCCTGGCCTACTGCAGGCAGTCCTTGTCATTGTATGTTATCTCCAACAACAGGGTAACACAGGTAAACAGCTAGAAAACCTTAAAGAGGAAACACAAAAATCCCTTAGAGAATTACAGAAAAACAAAATCAAACAGGTGAAAGAATTAAACAAAATGACACAGGATCTAAAAATGAAAATAGAAATAATAAAGAAATCATAAAGGGAAATAACCCTGGAGATAGAAAACCAAATGAAGAGATCAGGAGTCGTAGATGCAAACATCACTATCAGAATACAAGAGATAGAAGAGACAGTGTCAGGTGCAGAAGATACCATAGAAGACATTGTCACAACAGTCAAAGAAAATGCAAAAAAGCAAAAAGCACCTAAAACAAAACATCTAGGAAATCCAGGACACAATAATAAGAAGAAACCTAAGGATACTAGGTATAGAAGAGAGGGAAGATTCCCAAAATAAAGGGCCAGTAAATATCTTCAACAAAATTATAGGAGAAAACATCCCTAACCTAAAGAAAGAGATGCTCATGCACATACAATAAGCCTACAGAACTCCAAATAGACTGGACCAGAAAATAAATTTCTCCAGTCATATAATAATCAAAACACCAAATCCACTAAACAAAGAAAGAATATTAAAAGCAGTAAGGGAAAAAGGTCAAGTAACATATAAAGGCAGACCTATCAGAATTACACCAGACTTCTCACCAGAGACTATGAAAGCTAGAAGATCCTGGGCAGATGTCACACAGATCCTAAAAGAACAAAAATGCCAGGCAGGCTACTATACTTAGCAAAATTCTCAATTATGATAGATGGAGAAATCAAGATATTCTATGGCAAAAGCAAATTAACACAATATCTTTCCACAAATCCAGTCCTACAAAGGATTATAGATAGAAATCACCAACACAAGGAGGGAAACTATACCCTAGAAAAATTAAGAAAGCAATCTTTTTTCAAGAAGCCCAGAAGAAGATAGAAACATGAACATAATTACACCTCTAACAATAAAAATTATAGGAAGTAACAATTATTTTTCCTTAATATCTCTCAACATCAATGGACTAAATTCCCCTATAAAATGTCATAGATTAACAGACTGGATATATAAACAGTACCCAGCATTTTGCTGCAAGTAAGAAATGCACCACAGACACAAAGACAGACACTACCTCAGGGTAAAAGGCAAGAAAAAATTTCCAAGCAAGTGGTCTCAAGAACCAAGCTGGAGTAGACATTCTAAAATTTAATAAAATTGAATTTCAACCAAAAATCATTATTAAAGATAAGAACAGACATTTCATGCTCATCAATGGAAAAATCTACCAAGATGAACTCTCAATTCTGCATATCTATGCTTTAAATGCAAGGGCATCCACATTCATAAAAGAAACTTTACTAAAGCTCAAAGTACACATTGCACCTCACATAATAATAGTGACATACTTCAACACCCTACACTCATCAATGAACAGATCTTTGAAATGGGAACTAAACAGAGACAAGAAAGTTATGAACCAAAAGAATTTAACAGATATTTATAGAAAATTTCATCCTAAAACAAAAAAATATACCTTCTTCTCATCACCTCATAGTACCTTCTCCAAATTTGACCATATACTTGGTCACAAAACAGGCCACAACAGATACAAAATTGTTCAAATAATCCCATGTATCATATCAGATAACCACGCACTAAGGCTGGTCTTCAATACCATCAAAAACAACAGAAAGCACACATACACTTGGAATCTGAACAATACTCTACTCAGTGATAACTTGGACAAAGAAGAAATAATGAAAAACAATTAAAGACTTTTAGAATTTAATGAAAAAGAAGACACATCATACCAAAATATATGGAACACAATGAAAGCAGTGCTAAGATGAAAACTCATAGCTGTAATGTCTCCAAAAATAATCTGGAGAGAGCATATACTAGCATCCTGACAGCACCTGACAGAACAAAAAGTAGTAAATATGCCAAAGAAGAGAAGACAGCCCGAAATAAAAAATAAAAAAATAATAATAATAATAACCTTCAGGGCTGAAATCAACTAAGTAGAAACAAAAAGAACTATTCAAAGAATCAGCAAAACCAGGAGCTGGTTCTTTGAGAAAATCAATAAGATAGATAAACCCTTAGCCAGACTAACCAGGGAACACAGAGATGGTGTCCAAATTAATAAGATCAGAAATGAAAAGGAAGACATACAGTGGAAACCAAGGAAGTTCAAAAAATTTTCATATCCCACTACAGAACCTATACTCAACAAATCTGGAAAATCTGGATGAAATGGAAAATTTTCTAGACAGATAGCAGGTGCCAAAGTTAAGTCAGGATCAGATAAACCATTTAAACTGTCCATAACCCCTAGAGAAATAGAAACATTCATTACAAGTCTCCCCACTTAAAAAAGCCCAGGACCAGTTGGAATTAGAGAGGAATTCTATCAGGCCTTCAAAGACCTAATACCAATACTCTTCAAACTATTCCACAAAATAGAAATAAAAGAAGTACTACCTATTTTGATATCTGAAGCCACAATTAGGCTTATACTTAAACCATATAATGACCCAAAAAAGAAAGAAATTCTGACCAATTTCCCTTATGAATATCAATGTAAATATACTCAATAAAATTCTCACAAATGGAATCCAAGTGCATATCAAAACAATCATTCAACACAATCAAGTAGGCTTCATCTAAGGGAGGCAGGGATGGTTCAATATATGCAAATCCATCATTGTAACACAATACATAAACAAACTCAATGAAAAAAAAAAACCACATAGAACCAATTCATTAGATGCTGAAAAAGCATTTGACAAAATCCAACATACGTTCATGTTAAGTCTTGGAATTACCAGGAATGGAAGACCCATAACTGAACATAGTAAAAGCAATATAAAATAAACTGGTAGCCAACATCAAACTAAATGGAGACAACTTGAAGTAATCCCACTAAAATTGGGGACTGGACAAGTTTGCCCACTCTCTCCCTATCTATTCAATGTAGTATGTGAAGTTCTAGCTAGAGCAATTAGACAACAAAAGGAGATCACAGGGATACACCTTGGAAAGGAAGAAGTCAAAATATCACTATTTGCCGATGATATGACAGTATCCTTAAATGACCCGAAAAATTCCACCAGAGAACTCTAAAAGCTGATTAGCAAATTCAGTAAATTGGCTGGATATAAAATTAACTCAAACAAATCAGAAACTTTTCTCTACTCAAAGGATAAACAGGATGATAAAGAAATTTAGAAAGGCAGGAAGATCAATAGAATAGAATTGAAGACCCGGAATGAACCTCCATACCAGGTCACTTGATATTTGATGAAGGAGCTAAATCTTCAAGTGCAAAAAAGACAACATTTTCTACTAATGGTGTTGGTTCATTTGGTGATCAGCATGTAGAAGAATGCAAATTGATCCATTCCTATCTCCTTGCACAAGGCTCAAGTCCAAGTGGATCAAAGACCTCCACATAACACCACATACACTGAATCTAATAGAAGAGGAAGTGGGGAAAATTCTCGAACACATTGGCAGAGGGGAAAATTTCCTGAACAAAACACCAATGGCTTATGCTCTAAGATCAAGAATCAACAAATGAGACCTCATAAAATTGCAAAATTGCAGTAAAGCAAAGGACACAGACAATCAGATAATATGTCAACCAACAGATTGGGGAAAGATCTTTACCAATCCTTCATCTGATAAAGGGCTAATATCAAACATATACAAACAACACAAGAAATTAGATTCCAGAGGATTAAATAACCTTATTAAAAATGGTATATAGATGTAAACAAATAATTTTGTTGGAGGAATTATGAATGGCCAAAAAGCACCTAAAGAAATGTTCAACATCTTTAGTCATCAGGGAAATGCAAATCAAAACAATCCTGAGATTCCACCTCACACCAGTCAGAATGGCTAAAATAACAAAACTCAGGTGACAACAAATGTTGAGGAGGATATGGATAAAGAAGTATACTCCTCCATTGTTTGTGGGATTGCAAGCTGGTATAACCACTCTGGAAATCAGACTGGCAGTTCCCCAGAAAATTGGACATAATATTACCTGAGGACCCAGCTATACCACTCCTATGCATATACCCTTAAGATGTTCTAACATACAACAAGGACACGTGCTCTACTATGTTCATAGCAGACTTATTTATAATAGCCAAAAGCTGGATGAGACCTAAATGTCCTTCAACTGAGGAATGGATACAGAAAATGAACACACACGGCCGGGCAGTGGTGGCGCATGCCTTTAATCCCAGCACTTGGGAGGCAGAGGCAGGCGGATTTCTGAGTTTGAAGCTAGCCTGGTCTACAGAGTGAGTTCCAAGACAGCCAGGGCTACACAGAAAAACCTTGTCTCGAAAAACAAAAAAGAAAAAAAAAAAAAAAAAAGAAGAAGAAGACGAAAATGAACACATATGGTATACACTCACTGATAAGTGGATATTAAAACAAAAGCTTAGAATACCCCTGATACAATTCACACACCACATGAAGCTCAAGAAGAAAAAAGACCAGCGCATGAATGCTCTGATGCTTCTTTGAAAGGGGAGCAACATATTCTTGGGAGCAAATATATTGTATAGAATAGAGCCTGAAGAAAAGGCCATTCAGAGACTGCTCTACCTGGGTATCCACTCCATGTACAGTCACCATACCCAGAAATTATTGCAGATGCCAAGGAGTGCTTGCTGAAGAAACCTGATATAGCTGCCTCCTGACAGGCTCTGCCAGATCCTGACAAATAGTGAGGTAGATGCTCAGAGTCAACCATTGGACTGAGTTCAGGGTCTCCAGTGGAGACATTAGAGAAAGGACTGAAGGAGTTGATGGGGTTTGCAACACCATGGGAAGAACAACAATATCAACAAACTGGACTCTCTAGAACTCCCGGAGACAAAAGCACCAAGCATGGAGTATGCATGGAGGGTCCCATGGCTCTAGCTGCATATGTAGCAAAGGATGGCCTTGTCAGTCATCAAAGGGGTGAGAGGACCTTTGTCTTAGTGTAAGAGAATTTCACCGGGGAGGCCTGAAATGTTTCAGTGGGTCAGGGAACACCCTCATAGAAGCATGGGGAGGAAGGATGACATACTGTTGTTAAGGGGGGGACATGGAAAGTGAATAACATTTGAAATGTAAATAAAAAAAATTCAATGAAAAAAAAAGAGAAAAGGACAAAAACAACAACAAAACATTTATGTATATATTGGACTATATGTTTTTTCTCTTGTTTTTCTGTTTTTTCCCATTAAATTCTTTCATAGTTATGATGGGACAAGATCCTATGAAGATAACTACAGTATTAAAATACTGTGTCTACAATGATAATTTACTGCCTATTTCCTTTTCCTTTACAATATTATATGTGTTATTCTCACACCAAATGAATTTATATTAAAGTTGCTTTTGTGCATATATATACTTGAAATTCTATTAAGATATGCAAAAATTAATATTTTCCTGTGGAAATACATCTAACCATTTGTGTTCTTTTAATTTTTCTTTGGCTGAATTAGTGACTTGTCCAAACTTAGCAATCATGCTCTGTTTGTGCTGTTCGTTCGGTATTTGATTTGCAATAGAATAACTTGACAGGCAAATTCTCTTTATTTATGTAAGTATGTCTATGAATTATGGTTTTTCATTTGTTATAAATTTAAAACCAACAATTTTGTGGCACAAATACCAAATTATCCAAAATCCTTATGAAGAAAATACTGTTTCATTTATCTCAACCCCAAATATTTCCCTCTCAGTCATTACTTTGTTGGAGTTTATATGTTTTTCCTCAGAGTATTCCTTTACTGTTTTCATAATGTAGTCATGCTGGTGAATGACACATCCCCAATGTGCTTATTATTGGTTTCATTATGTTTTGTTCATTTCTAACATATAAAATTTACTGGTATTAATTGTATGTTTTTCCAAGAAACATGTGATTAATTTTTCCTTTCAATTATTATTTTATTCCTCATGTTTGATTACATTTCAACACATTTGTATACTAAAATTATCCTTTTTTAAAAGAGTCAACTTGACAGTGTGAGCTATATCATTGCATTTCAGTATGATTGGCCTGTTATATGTCTTCAAGACCATACATTTTAATTGTTCCTGATCAACCTGCTGATAGCATGATCTCATAATTTTTACAATATTATAGTTATAAATCTCATGAAATTAATTTTGTTTTCTAAGGTTCCTATGTTGATGTTATGTGCCACAATATTTTTTCTGAAATATTTAACTATAATTTAACTTGGTACGTTTTGAAATTATATTCTCTATGGAGTTCTTAAATAATGGTTCCACACAAAATAATGAATCTAACAATGAATAATACAATCAAAGATAGATTGCCACAATCCTCACAGTAAAATACAGGTGGTGGTGATAATAATATCTAAGTGATTAAGTGGTCAAGATGTCAGGCAATATGGAGTATAAAAAAGCAGTTATTGTCTATTTGATATGATATTTATAACATCAAAAACAGTACAAGATAGAGAAATTTAATAAAACTTTAGGTCCAAGTAAAATAGGAACTTAACCTAATCTCTATAAATAGTTTAACAATAAATGTTTACACTATATGCTTTTATTTTGAAGGCTTCCAATTTTATAATCTGTGCTATGTAAAGCTATTTTGTACAAATATATGATGAACTTTAAGCGTATTTTCCAGTACCACATTACATTACTCCCTCCATCTCTTTCTATTCTCTCCTAGAGAGTGTGCCACTAATACATAATGTTGATTTTCTGTAACATCTTATTCTTACAAATGGAAAACTAGTGGTTTTCTTTTTGAGAATGAGTTATTTCTTCCTGATTATTTGAGAAAATTTAAGTTACATTTATTTAAGCTTCTGGGATTTAAACGAAATATGCATGGTAAAGAAATATATTAAATATAGCCACAGGGACATAGCTATTGCAATTCAAACTACAGAAAACATCATAGCATGAAGTTATCTCTGTTCATCAAACAAGTAGGATAAATCTACTATAAAATATCAAAAAATAGATGTATCAAAAGTAAACATATACAAATATCAACAAAATTCTCCATGTAAACATACTTAAATCCTGATTTAAAGATGTTTGAATATTTTAAATTCAAGTACTGGATGCATAATTGGTTGTCTTAACAGCTTATTCTATTATTCTGAAGTGTTAGTAAATTTTAATTTTAAAAGCTCACAGTCTTTTTAAAATGACATGTATTAATATACACAAATTCACTTTATTTATTCTTATAAATTGTTTATGGTAAGAAAATAAATAGATGATGGCAAAATGGCTCAGCATGTAAACTTTTCATGAAGCTTGATAACATGAACTGGTTCTTAGAATCAGTTGAAAAAGATAATTAGCTCCAAAATAATTGTAACTGATTTCTCATGTGTGCTGTGGTATGGACATGCATGCACTGATATGAATATATTACACACACACTCTAACATAAAAACTATAAAGAGTAAACAAAATCAAATTCAGCTTACACACAAAAATCAGAATGTAGAGTTAACTGAAATAATGGTTTAAACAAATGTAATAATTTTATTTTGATAATTTTCCATATCACATAAAATGTAATTCATGAAAGGATATACTTGTTCCAAGTCTTATTCACCAGTGTAAACGACCTATCATGATTCTATTATATCTATAATATCTATGTATCTATCTGTCTCTCTATCTATCTTCTATTATTTTTCTTGTTATCATTCATTCATATGAATTGTAACTCAGTAGTAGCAATTTAGTTTTTTATTATGTGCAAGATTGGATCTCTAGCACACACACATACACAAACACACACACACACATGCACAAACATTTTAAACAATCTGTAACACAAATTTTTAAACTTCAGTATAAAGGTGAAATTCATTCTAACTTGCCCCACATTAAATTCATTATTATTAAATAATTAATAAACTATTAAATAAAATTTCCCATTAGAAACATTGTTTTGTATTTAATTTATTTAGTAAAACATAACTTCAAGAATTGTAAGACAAATCTTATGATAGTCAACAGTAGGACTATTTTACCTTCTTGCTTAACTCTTGCATTAATTCATTAGCCACACTTTTTCTGAGTTAGAAATATATGAGAAAGTAAGCCAGTTAACTGATAATACAATTTGGCTTTATCTCAATGTCAGCTATCAATCTAGAGATTGTTAAAGGACTACTACAACCTTCAGTGAGATTTAAGAATGCATTTGAAACAAATGGTGCTTGAGCTGAAATTTATAGCATTACAATCAGATCATTGCTTAGCTACAAAATACAATTAACTAACTTAATTGGAAGATAAATTAAATGTCTGCTCTATTCCCTTATTTTTAGGTGCAAATGTTATAATCTGTCTTTAGTAGTTATGAGAGGAAGATGTTCTTTAAGTGTAATTTTTTTATATTTCCTATATTTTAGGAACATACAGGATACTTACGATTGTACAAGAGTATTGTGAAACAAACACATTTGGTTTGGATCAGTCCTGTTCCTCTCTAGAACAGCTGGAATCCAAATACACACCAGAATGAATCACTGCTTCTTGAAGCCCTGGATAGTGATGATTCCTCTCCTATGGACTTGCCTTAAAGTTGCAGAGACCTTGAAAGCTGAGAAGGCTCAGAGAGCACTACCATATCCTGGGAGAGCTAAGCGTGGCTGGGTGTGGAACCAATTTGTTGTACCAGAGGAATTGGATGCTATACAACATGTTGGACGGGTACTTATTTTCTGAAATAGTTACAGTAGATTGCTTTGTAAAGATGTGATGTGAAAGGATTGGGAAAGTCTGATGATTCCCCATATTTAAAGGAACCCTTAGAAAGAATCAAGCAAAAGCATAATACATTTGAATTTGCAAATAATAATTCAAATCTTAAAGAGGGAATTCTAGTTTTCAAATTTCTCTTTCTATCTTTTTTATGAATATGGCGGCTCCATTTATCAGCACCTACAAATGAAAAGATGTTATTTGTTACAATGGATAAAAGCAGTCACAGAGTCAGATATTATTTATCAACAGTATTTAGCATCACATTTAGCGATGATAAATAGCTATTGACATGTTCTCATTCATTTCTAATGAAGCATATTAATCCAATCCATTTTAATGGCTCAGGAAGTTCAAGAGCCTACACAGATTTGAAAAGTAAAGTTCAAGTGTAAAGAATGATTATTTTAATTTAATGGATAACTATATTTAAAGAATACTTTCTTATGGGAACCTCTCCAATTAGTGAATTTGATGTTTGTATTATCATATGCTTTACTGTAATCACATGTTGCTTTACAACTTTTTCCTTCCTCTGGATAGTTGTACTGGTAGTAAAGGTTAATTGGAAGCCCTCAGAATTTACTTACTTTGCTTCTTTTTTTTTTTTTTTTAATTTATTTAATTTTTCTTTTTCACTCCGGATTTTTCCCCTTGCGTTCCACCCTCTTGACTGTTCCATATCCATCTCCCATGTCTCCATAGCACCAGACCTCCCCACTCCCCTGGGCCTCCAGTCGATAGCTAGTTGCATTTTCTCCAACTGAACTCAGACCCAGAAGTCCTCTGCTGTAAATGTATTGGGGGCCTCATATCAGCTTGTGAATGCTGCCTGGTTGGTGGTCCAGTGTTTGACAGATCTCGGGGGTCCAGATTGATTGAGAGTGCTGGTCCTCTTCCAACTTCTTCCTGCCTTCCTCATCAGCTTCTTCCAGCTTTTCCATAATTCAATCACAGGGATCAGCAGCTTCTGTTCATTGATTGGGTATAAATAATTGCATCTGACTCAGCTGTTAGGTCTTTTGGTTGGCAGTCATGATAGAGCCCTCTTTGTGAGCACACTGTAGCCTCAGAAATAGTATCTGGCTTTGGGTCTTACCCCTGAGATGGATTCCACTTTGGGCCTGTTGCTGGACTTCCTTTTCCTCAGGCACTTCTCCATTTTTATACCTGCTGTTCTTTCAAACAAAAACAATTATGTGTCAGAGATTTTGACTGTGGGATGGCAACCCCGTCTCTCACTTGATGCCCTGTCTTTCTGCTGGAGGTGGGCTCTACAAGTTCACTCTCCCCACTGTAGGACATTTCATCTAAGGTCACTCCCTTTGAGTCCTGAGAGTTTCTCACCTGCCAGGTCTCTGGTACATTCTGGAGGGTCCCCCCACCTCCTACCTCCTACCTCCATTCTTTGTGCTGACCCTCAGGGCTTCAGTTCTTCCCCCCCCACCTAACAACTGATCATATTCCCATCTCTCTGTCTCCTTTACTACTCAGGACCCTCCCTACCCCCTCCTGTGATTGCTTTCTTCTCTCTTCCAAGTGAGATTGTGGCATCCTCACTTGGGCCCTTTCAGCTTGTTGAACTTTTTGAGTTCTGTGGACTGTATCCTGGGTATTCTGTATTTTCTTTTTGGAGGCTAATATCCACTGATTAGTGAGTACATACCATGCATGTCCTTTTGGGTCTGAATTACCTCACTCAGGATGGTGTTTGTTAGCCTGGTCCACAGAATCCACTACATTCTATGTATCCTAACCATAAAATGTATAAAGAGTCAACAATAGACTTTAAACTTTCCCATGTCTGCATGTGTGTGCCAGCCACAAATGGTAATACTCTGCTCTTTTTGTTTTCTGCAGGCAAATCGCACACATGGCCATCACATATAAATAACTGGTTCTGTGCATTGTATTCTTAGTCCATTTTAAAATGATAGACATATATAGATATAGGTATGGATATGGACAGATGATATAGATATTGATAGAGATAGATACAGATACAGATATAGGTGATATAGATATAAATATACACATAGATATATTTGTCTGCCTTAATGTGTAACACATGCATGCCTGACATCTACGGATACAAAAAGTCATAGGATACCTTGAAACTGTAGTTAAAATCTACCTTGAGCCATCAGGTAGGTTTTGAAAATGAAAGAGAGGTCCTCTGAATGATCAGAAATCAATTTGAATCATTGAACTATTCATGCAGACATTATTTTAACTTTATGAAATTAAATATGAGAGCATTTTAATGGTTTTTATAAATAATTGTACATGGCTTAGGGAGTATGCAAATAAGTTTCAGTAAAAAATCTTAATCGATTGTGGTGTTTGTAAAGGAAAACAATTGAGGATAAGTGATAGTGTGGATGCTCCACATTAGATAACTATTAAAGTAGGGTATATCATTACAGTCAAGTACATAAAATTTTGCAGTAATATTGACTTCCCACCATGACAAACGTACTTATGTGAGTAAATATTTTTTGACCAAATAAAGTATATTTTATAATATACCTGCATGCCTAATGGACAGGAATTTACTTAACTTGAGTCTGGGGACATAATGAGGAAACCTAACAATCAAGAAATTATTTTGGGCACCCTACTACCCTTAAACACTCAGTTCAATGGGCTTTGGAAATTATTTCACAAATATGTATAGAATATATTTTTTTCTCTAAATTTCACTTACCTTCTCTCTATTACTGAACACATTTTCAAATTTTATTTTTTTTGTCATTTGATACATTGATTTGATACATTTTATAAATAATTAATTATAACAACTTTAAGAAATGTAGCAACAAAGTTGGTTTGTATAGTAGTTTCCCTATTTAATCATTCAGAAATGATATTGATCTTATAATTAAAACAATAAATTGATAGTTTAAGCTATAATCTGATTGTCTCAAGCTCACATAGAACAAGTAATTATTCAAGAACAATAGCTTACAACTCTTACCACTAGAATAACTATAAATTGTACTTCATGGATGAAAGTCTTCTATGAAAGTCTTACTGAAAGAAGAGTATATTCATAAGTGGTGACCCACGGACAGAAATACACTCAGTAATACTAACATATTTGAGTTACAATGTAGTGACATCTTAGTGTAATATATCATGCAAACTATTTTGTTGTGTCAAAAGGACACTTGTTTTTAGATACAATATTACATTCAATATAATTCACAAACAGTATAGAAGATGAAGAGGTTGGTTTGAACAAAATGACAGTATAAATATAAGAAAAAACAGTACAGACAAGAAGTTAGAATGATGTCCTGTGAGTTCACATTTCTTAATTAACATATTTCTTAATTTTAAGGTTTTAACTTTCCTGTCTCTTTCTCGGTCTCTCTGTCTCTGTCTCTCTGTCTTGATCTTTCTCTCTTTTTCTTTCTTTTTAGCTTTCTTCCTTTGACACTATGTGTATAGATAATTTGTTCTTGAAAGTGCTATGTAGAACCGAATGATCTTGAACTTCTGATCTTCTTGTTCATATTCTTCTATAACTTGAGGCCTCTACCATTGTTCATCATTTAAGTGGGCTGGTGAGTAAACTGAGAGTTTTTTTGCATGCTAGGCAAGTACTTCTCAGCCCACTGAAATTTAATGTCTGTCTTACAGTTTTCCTCAGTTAAAGATATGGTCCTGCATACACTATTGTCTATGTATTAAACATAAACAAAATCCATGTAACAATTTGGAAGTCAAATTTATTGTTATTCCTTGTACTACAAAAAGGAATTATTAAAGCAGGTAAGGCTAATAATCAATGGGTAAATGGGGAAGCCTTGATGCCTGACAACCTGAGTTCTAAGGAGACAATTGACTTCCTCCAATTGTCAGCTGATGGTCTACATACAAACATGATGAAAAATCTACACAGATATGTTCACTTACACACACACACACACACACACACAAAGAGAAAAAATACCTTTAAAAATACAATGATCATAATGATAATAGTTATAATGGTGATGATTTTAATGCTTTGTAGATTTCAGAAAGGTAATAAATATGTTGTTGATAGACGTATTCTCTCTTATGCTCTTTAAATATCCTCACATTTCTGTATCTTCTATGTATATTCAGTCTAACCAGAAAACTCTAGTGTTTAAGTAAATGTAGAGGATTGCTTTCTTACATTTCTGCATGTCTTAAATTAATATAGATATGTGAGATCATGTTTTCACTGACTAAAAATAAAATAAAAATATTTCAAATAGTTGAGTTTGGCATAGTAACACAATAGATATTTTATGTCCATCATATTTCTAATTAGACCTATTTTTAAAATAATAAAATTTTGATATTTCATTACATTGGAAATTATGAATATCTCTACTGCCTGACATAGATATATCTGGTGTTAATATTTTACAGCAGTTGATATAATGAAGAATTACCAGCCAGGTGGTGGTGGTACACACCTTTCATTCCAGCTCTCTGGATGCAGAGGCAGGTGAATCTCTGAGTTTGAGGACAGTCTGGTTTACAGAGTGAGCTTCAGGACAACCAGAGTTTAAAAAAAATAAAAAATGAATTATATAGAATCATTCACTTGATACTGATTACTATGTTTAAAAATTGTGTATTCTATTTTAAATTTTTGATATATCTGGAAATTCACTTTTTCTATGTTTACACTTGCAGCTAAGATCTGACTTAGACAATGGAAACAACTCTTTCCAGTATAAGCTACTTGGGAATGGTGCTGGAAGCTTTAGCATTGATGAAAGAACAGGTGACATATTTGCCATACAGAAGCTTGATAGAGAGGAACAATCCCTCTACATTCTGAGAGCTCAGGTAATAGACACCACTACTGGAAAGGCTGTGGAACCTGAGTCTGAATTTGTCATCAGAGTTTCGGATATCAATGACAATGAACCAAGATTTCTAGATGAACCTTATGAAGCCATTGTACCTGAGATGTCTCCAGAAGGTATTAAATATTAATTAATGTAAGAACTTTATTTGCAATGACAATAAATTTAAATTTTTGAATGTATGTTTGGTAGTGGATTAATTTTCCTAATTCTTCTCTTGATAAAACATTTTAAGTAAAATGTTTTAAAAAATTAGATTATGTAATAATATTTTATAAGGTGAAATTAGATGAATAGTTATCACTGCTTGCTGCTGAATTTTATTTAGTTAATGTGTTATTTATTATTTCCTCAAACTTGTTTGTTCTTCTAAGGTTAAATGTGATAGTTATATTCTGGAACTGTTTGTATCAAACACAAGCATCTTCATGTATACTACTTGTCTTTGTTTGAAGAATATATGTCTGAAATGAATTTAATTTCAAACATGAACCTTCAAGTAGAATTCACCTAAAAATTTTCACTTTACATATTTTTTATTCTGTATTGTAAAGCTATTTTTATATCAGTCTTAATATTGTGTTTAAAAAGTTTAGATGTACATGTTCTATTGATAACTAAATTTTACAAAATATACATGACAAATTAAAGAAAATAATTTGTACAAAAAACCCTATTTGCTGATGATATGATAGCTGATAAATAACTTCAGCAAAGTAGCTGGATATAAAATTAACTCAAACAAAGCAGTAGCTTTCCTTTATACAATTGATAGAAGGGTTGAGAAAGAAACTAGTGAAACAACACCCTTCAAAATTGTCACCAATAATATAAAATATCTTGGAGTAACTATAACCAAATAAGTGAAAAATCTGTATAAAATGAACTTCAAGTTTCTTAACAAAGAAATAAAGAAGACGTCAGAAAATGGAGAGATTTTCCATGCTCATGGATTGGTCAGATTAACATAGTAAAAATGGTCATGCTACCAAAAGCAATCTACATGTACAATCAACTCCTTATTAAAATTCCAAAATAATTCTTCAAAGACATGGAAAGAGCAATTCTCAATCTCATATGGAAAAACAAACGAACTAAAACACTACAACAACAACAAAACCCAGAAGAGCAAAAACAGTTATTAACAACAAAAGAATACCATCCCTAACCTCATGTTGTACTACAGAACCATAGTGATAAAAATTGCATGATATTAGTTCAGACACAGGCAGGAAGATAAATGGAATAGAATTGAACACCCATAAATGAACCCACACATTTATGGACACTTGACCTTTGACAAAGAAGTCAAACATATACAATGGAATAAAAAGCATCTTCAATAAATGGTGCTGGTCTAACTGGAAGTCTGTATGTATGTAGAAAAATGAAAATAGATCCATATTTGTTACATTCCACAAAGCTCAACATAAATATAGATACACTGAATCTAATAGAAGATAAAGTGTGAAAGAACCACGAAATCATTGTTAATAGGTGAAATTTCCTGAACAGAATGCCAATGGCCCAGACTCTAAGACGAAGAATTGATAATGGGACTTCATGAAGTTGAAAAGCTTCTGTAACACAAAAGACAGAGTCAATAAGTCAAATTGATATCCTCTTGGAGACAGGGCATGGGCAGGTGGAGGAATACAATGAGGAACTGTGGTAGGGGATATAGAGAGGAGGTTGGTGGCTAGAGTGTAAAAAATACAAGTAGCAATAATTTTAAAAACTATATAGAAGCATAAAATCAAGGAATATAAAATAAAAGAATTCTTGAACATTTATCTTTGCTTATTTTAAGTTACTTTTCAATGCTATTGTGATTAAACTCTTAATTATAATGAATGAAGAGGAGATGATTCCTATGGGGCAAAGTAATCACCTTCTTTGGAGAAGAGAATTATCTGTGGAGTTCAGGGAACCTATTATGAAAAAGTTCTTTTATTAAGTCAGTTCAAATTTGGCTAATAATATACAGAAGAACTTAATTAAAAAATCCATTTAAAATAATAAACAAATGCTTCAATCATGTTTTTAAAATACACCATTATAATTTGAAGTTTATTTATGAAAAATTTGCATTGATATCTGTTGATTGTAAAATATATATCCCATTGTATTTTTCCTTATTTTTTCACATTTTAACACAGCAGTTAAAAATTAATGATCACATTCTACGTTTATTAGAATATAGGTCTTTAACTAAAACAACATAAAGTTAGTTGCACAATACGTTACAGAACAAAGTATGTTAAAATATTTTTAAAACTTGTATAAGTTAGTTATTTGATAGCTATACAATCTAGTTTCTAGTAGTCTAGTAATTATGTATTCCTTATTGATCCAACATTGACCATACTTATAAGACTTAAGTTGATGCTTTTATTTGTTCATATGTTGGCTATAGTAAATACTCACTTCTTTGTATACAATGTTGGCTTTTCCTGGTTTCATGTACACTTGAAATTCACTTTAATTTTTATTCAAAATTTGACCTATCAAGTAGAATTGAGCCAAAATTTTGTGTGTGTGTGTATGTGTGTGTGTGTGTGTGTGTGTTGGTGTGTGTACATGTTTATGCATGTGTTTTCATTTGTTACATTGGACTAGTAGGCTATCATACACAAAAATATACAGTGTATAACACTCAAATATTCAGAATTCTTGAGGTTCAGAATGACTAAAACATACAAAAAACAATGAATATCTGTATGTAAATGCTCCACACATCATGAGACCAATTTGATATCTGAACACTGTATATTTAAGCAAGAATCCATGAGTGCAGATGAAGGAACATGGTGACCCATGAGATTATAAATTTCTAATAATTAGACAATCATCATTCTGGAATGATTTTTTATTGAAGTTGAATATTCATGTTTATATCTTTGTGATTGAACTCAGTAACAACTCATTTTGATAATCTTCCCTGATCGTTATCAGGTTTCATCTAACATGGTATGTTAAAGTAGGTTGTGTAGGGTTAGAGGAATGAATCAGCAGTTAGAAGAACTGGCTGCTCTTTGAGAGAAACTGATTTGATTCCATATACCCACAAAGAAATGCACTGCACTCTGTAAGTCTACATCTAGGAAATCTGATATTCTCTTCTGGACCCCAGGGATTCCTGGTACTTGATTATTATACAGACATATGTGGAGGCAAACAAAAATCATTTTCATATAAAAATACATTATTTAAAATATATTTTATACCTAACTCACAGGCAGAAAACCTTCTTTAGTAAGTAAAGTAGTAGTTTTGCATAGGAACATGGGTAAGCCCCTAATAGGCTTATAACATGGGTTTTTAACAAAAATTCAGGTAATTTATTTTTCATACATTAATTTAAAACATTCTTTATTAAATTGGTTCATAATATATACTCAACAAAAATAATAGATAAACTCTTTTTGTTTTCACACTATGAATGAAAATTTTGGCTTCATTCCATGACCATCATATATGTTGATACAAAAAATAGGTGTAAAGCTAATCACTTTAAAATTTGGTTTTATCTGTTTTTCTACTTATAGAAATCAATATTTCTAATATTTAATTCTTTATTCATTTCCTAAGTACTTAGTGAAATAAATAAAATTTCCAAAATTTTCATAGCATCGGGAGATACTCTTTCTTTTCAAAATTTACAAGAATTGTTACATCTCTATCATGATGATTTTATTATCAAAATATAACATGACGTGTGAAGGAGATCCTGTTGACTTTATAACAACTATATCAACATTTCACATTTCAAATGTAAATGAGATAGACATACTGAATTCTGTAATTGTTAAAAGAATATCTGAAATTACATATTTATTGTTTTTTGGAAAAGCACATAAAATTGTTCTCCATAATACTGGAAGCCAATGATTAATATTATAGAGAATATCATAATGTGTAAGTGTGATAAAACTTATAATTCAAGTAAAATATACTTGAATATTAATAATTATAATTATTTCTCAGAAAATAATTTCAAATTTTTAAATTAGGAACATTTAAAAAATTAATTCTCTGAATCTTAAGACTTTGCACATAAGTTAAAAATGAATACATTTGGATGAATCTTCATTTAATTTCTTCTGACATTTCACCTGCTTCTTAAACAGAGCTTAACACATCTGACGGAAAATCTGTTTCAGAGTTTTAATGGTAGAGTTGTCAAACACACAACACATAAATAAAAGCATAGATCTAATTTTAGATAGCTATGCTCAGAAAAATAAAAGTGATTGAAAACACTTTGCACAGTTAAGGGGGTAATCGGGATACAGAAGCTCTTTCTCACATATTACTTTGTAGTTTCTGGGATGTTAAGGAATTACCTGCCAAATATAATAAGGTTATGTAATTAGATCTTCCTACTAATAAAATTGGGTCTCATTGTGAATGGATAAGCAGACCTCTGATATAACAGTAATTTATCTATTGAATCTAATTACTTCAATCCTCTAATTAATCTTTTCACTATTTCATTGTTAGAAAAATACCTAATGTAATGTACAGTTAAATATAGTTTTATATACTATGCATCCCTTTAGAGTTCACAATTATACCAGTAAATACTTTAAAAAATTAAAGATGAATAAAACATATGAACTATATGTTAAAAAGGCTATCTCAAGCCAGGTTATAGAGGTGATGACCTTTAAACATAGCATTCAGTAGATGGAATCACATGGATATCTATCGGTTCTAGTTCAGCCTAGTCTACACTAAGAGTGACAGGCAGGCCTGAACACATTTTTGCTTATCTCAAAACACAAAATAATGTCTCCTAACACAATTCATATTTCTAACATACTGAAAATCTTTTAACTGGCATCCTGAAAGTTTCAAACTTATATAATATTTACTCATCAAAGTAAATGAGTCATTTTGAAATCCAAGGATTGAATCTCAGCAGTCAATACTTATAAACTTTGATACATGTGTTTATTTAAGTGCTCACCAATAAATATACATTTTAATTATATAATGGCCTAGTTACAGGTTTCTGAGCTGAATTCCTTATGGTCACCATGATTAATGTGCATGCAAAAATTTATCACTCTTTTATGTTTTCAGTTTGGATGCCTCTGATCATTATGAGAGGATAAAACACTCTCCATGAGCTGAAACACCACAAGTCAATAAGGTTCTAGACTTAAGATGTTAAACTTAACAGTTAAGTGGTAATGGTTAAGTTTTCCATAAAATTATTGGGTGATCATAAATGTCAAATAAATCCACATTGATAGAGTTGCAGTTTCCTTATATCAGGTTATATCTAGTGCCTACAGAATTATTATTGATTCTGCTACTAAGGTTTCTTCAAATCTTCAAATTTTGTTTAGTTTTATAGTGATTAGCATTTATTAACATTTCTGCAAATATGATGATTTATATGAAATTATACATATGCCATACACATTTGCTCTAATACTGTATAATCATTTCATTTAAATCTGATCTGGGTCATAAAAAATGAAAGAATTTAGTATCAATATATAATTTCCAAAGAGAAGTAAACTATACCTTTCTCTGAAATAACTGGTACAATCTTACATCCCATGTCATCAACATAATAGGTTATCCAGAAAGCAATGAGGCAACATAGACTTATTCTAAAATTGGATGACATTTATTTCACAAAAATATTGTATGATTATGGTAAAGATTCAGTATACATAAAAAAGATGTAATATTTAAACTCATATTAATGAGAAGTTCTCTCAAGAATCACATGATTTTAATAATTCATGCAGAAAAAAGGAATGTTGCATTGTATATAGTTTGGTTGATAAATGTGCAAACAATCTAATTAATTCATTTTTATTTACCAAGTAGTGTTAATGACAGGATAATATTCTGAAATATTAAATGTGGTAAGTAAGGATATGCTGATTTCACTCCTATTCTACATTACTATGATTGTGCTATTGAAAATGAATGGATGAAATATTTTCCTTTAAACTATTTAATGTAAAAGAATCTTCATAACTTTGTCTTGAAGAATTTAAGTAATATTACATATTAGACTTTGATTTATTTCCTTACCAAGATATATATCAATTTATCATTTTGTTGTAAATACATAGTATTGTTTATTGAGAAGTAGAACAAAGAAAAACAATAGAAGGCACGAAATATCATTTGTTTTTAATTTAAGAAAAGTTTTTAGCACTTCACAAATTATAAGATCACAGTTGAGCTACACACAAATACACAGACAGACAGACAGTAAGGCAGGCAGTCAGACAGACAATGAGAGAGAGAGAAACTTAACACTAAAGAAAATGTCCTATAATTTGAAAGAGAACAAGAGGAGGTAATAGAAATGTTTTTAGAAAGGAAAGGGAAGAGAAAAATAATGTAATAGTATTATCATCTCAAAAATGAAGAAAAGAATGCTTAAAAATTATCATTTTTAGAATTAAAAGTCAAATTTTATTATATTTTCATCTAAATAAATCTTGCTTTTTTAGAAGTGCTTTGTCTAAAAATTTTTTACATACTTTTTTTGCATGTTGATAGATTTTTAAATTGTAAGCTAACCTTGGCATTTGTAGAGCGGAACAATTAGAATCATAGTATATCAATCAAAACTTTATTTCCAAACTAAATTGTAATTAAATTCAAGCAGGAAAACAGTTCAAATTTGGGGTAAAGCAAGGCAGGACTACCTTTAACAGTTATCTTGATGATATATCATACACATTTATAGAGAATTAAAATCATATGCTATATGATTATATGATAAATACTCAGAATATAGGGACAGATGTATGTATACTCATAAATTACATTTCAATTGAATTAGATATAATACATTTGTGTACATTTCTTGTAGAAATTATAAGATTGTGTCTTTTTAATTTGTTTTTTTTATTAATCATTTATTTATTTACATTTCAAATGATATCCCCATTCCCATTGCCCCTCCACAATCCCCTATCTGATTTCCCCCTCCCCCTCTTCTTTTCCTCTACTAGGATGCTCCTCTAGCACTCACCTACTCCCACCTCCTTGCTCTACCATCCCTCTATGCTGGGCTATCATACCTCTACAGGACCAAGGGCCTCCCTTCCCACTGATGTCACATACCATCTTTTGTGTTTTAATTAAATGTAATTTCATCATGTTCTCCTTCCTTTTCCCTCCAATTTCTCATATGTCTGTTTCTTCATCTAAGCTTAATTTCCCCTTGTTTAAACTATTTATGTTACACACACACACACACACACACACACACACACACACACACGGACAAATCCATAAATGGGTATTCTGAGTCTATTCAGAGTACCAGTATGTACGTATTCTTAGGGCTGATCCATTTTTATCGGTTTAAGCAACCAGAAAGCTCATTCCTTGGGAAGATTAATTATCCCTTTTCTTAGCAGTTAATTGCTTGTAGTTTTTCATCTAGTTATAAGAGCACCACAAGAGTTCCTCATCAATATTTATATGCCAACTATCATTGGAGCTGTCAGAACTTTAGGTACCAATATTCTTGAGATTTCACAGATGCTTTGCTTTCATGACTAGATAGAACAAACTCACGGAGTAATTCTTGGTTCTCTGGCTCGTACAAATATTCTGCTCATTTTTCTGAGCTATTCCTTGGTCCATAGGTTACAGATGATACTGTAGATAATGTTGGTTAAAGGAACCCAACCATGGAAAATGCTTATGTGATAATGATGAATACATTTTCCGGTGACATTTCCATTTTAAAAGTCTGCCCTTTTTGACATTCTAATATAATTGTATCATTTTTCCTTTCTCTTTCCTCCTTCCAAATGCTCATCTGCACCTCCTGTCCTTTTAAATGGAAACATAGGACTTAATAATTTGTTTCTATCAAACAAGAATTCTTAATTTGCATATATTTAACTAATAATAGAAGCAGAGTCTCTCAAACAATTGATCATTTGGCCTGAGAGATGCGCTATTATTTTCATAGTGAATTTTCATATTATGTTTGAATCATACAGGCGGTGTTTAACTTGAAGTGACTGTAAAAATTAATTCCAAAGCAGGCAAAAATTTAATCAAGCAGAAATATGTAAAATTATATGTTGTAGACTGATGGATTTTAAAGTTAATATCTGGAAAATATGAATAAGAATTAAGATGAAGTATAAATATGCCAAAGTTTTAGAAAATCTGCATATTTCCAGCCTTTGTTGAATATCTGTACATACATGTACATGCACATAAATATGTAGTTTTGTGCATATTCTTCCTCAGTCCTCATTGTTCTGATCAAGGATGTAACAATTCTGAAACCTAGTATAGTTTTGAGTTGCCTAATTATAAGGCCACTGATTCTTAATTTAAAATATCTGGAATGGAGAAATGGCTCCGGATGTATGAGTGCTTGCTGAATAGAATTGAAGACTTGAGTTCAGATCCCAAACTCACCTAAGAACCTGGACATCCCCATTATCATGAGTAGCACCAATAATGGGTAGAGTTAAAGCAGAAGCACTGCCTGACCAAGTGTCTAGCTCAGCGACAGACCCTGTTTCAAACTAGAAGGAAGACAAAGAGAGAGCAGGACAATAGATTTACTCCTTTCACTGGTAATCACAAACATATCCATGTACTCAAACATGAATATGTGAGCATATTGTCATAGTCACATGAAGATACATAAAATATTTATATAAAAATAACTGTTTTATAATAAAGAATAGTTGGCTACTTCTCCAGAAATCAAATTCCTTATTAAGCTACCATGACAAAAGTATTCTGTGAATTTGTATAAAACAGTTTTGATACACTCAAAACATTTTAATCCAATTTTCCACACAGATAACTATGTTGTGTGATGCATAAATCAAAAATATTAGGTTTTCTATTTAGTACAAAGTGAGGTAATAACATTAAGTATTCAAGTAGTTAAGTTTTTGTTATAAGAAAATTATGCCATAATTTGTCATTATTTTTTAATGGAAAGGAAAAAAGTCTATAGCAATATGTGGGGTGCTGAGTGGGGTTCATTGCATTTCTTTTTCTTTATTCTTACTTGCATAATTATATGTTAAAGACATTTCAGCATGTAAAATATTATGAAGTTTTTTAATTAGCAAATTATGATTTGTATGAGAGTTTCAGAAAGCAAAGACATCTGGTTTATGTGTTGAAACTAGAGCTTGGAGTCTATATAAAGAATTTATATAAAAGCATAAGGGTAAATTGAAAAAAATTAAAATTTGTAGGTCCAAGGGACAATTTAAGAATACTTCTGACCCAGTGCCTTACACACAAAATAAATCAATGGTCTCTGAAATATTTCTTTACAGTATTTTAATGATTATATTAGATGTATTTTTTTAAAACTACCTTGTCTCTATATTGAACAGCTGGGATGGGTAAGAATTTGAAGAGATGGATGAATCACTTTCATTTCACACATTTTAAGTACCATGATTTTAATTAGGTTGAGATGTTGGCTAACAATTATATTAATAGCTATTTGTTATAAAATATCCTGCTCTGTTGAAGAATGTTTAAAAACAAAATACACAGGCATAAAAGAAATGAAACAAATTAATCAGAGTCACAGTTATATTTTGTACTATTAAAATACATGGGACATTTATGATATGGATTTTCTGGGAAATTTTATGAAGCTATTTGTGTAGAGACCTGAAAATCTACTTAATTTTGTATTCTTCTTGTCATTCTTATTTCTAAAGAATATAGTACTTCAAAAATGATTTTTCATATGGATCATGATTTGAAATTCTATGTTAAAGAAACATAAAAAAGTTCAGTACTTTGAAATACTTATTTCGTATCTCTTAATGTCTATTGTAGGTATACAAATGTTGAATTTTAATAATATTGCTTACTTGTGTGTCCACATTTTTTTAAAAAATAAGTAGATATTTACTGAGAGATTTAGGAATCTTTAATCAATGTATCTTTTGTCAATTGATACTTCTTGAAGCTCATTACTATAATGTTTACAAATGCTTTTCAACATTATTTCAGCTACTGACTGCTTTAATACATTTGATAGTATTTTCAAATTCCTCCACTCATCAAACATCTTGGAAAACTCATAAACTCATATACAATGAGTGATGTAATAGTTCATTTTATTAATTACAAAAATACTTATTTACTATCCCCAGAATTTAAGGGAATAAAATCTACTGATACAAGTATATTCTCTTGTTTGTAAGTTACCTACTAATTTGTCCTTTGAAATGGGAAGAATAGTATCATTTTTTTTAACATGATCACTCTGTTTTATAGAATGAGATTTATTATTGAGTAGGATTTAAATCTTAGTTACTGATAATATGTCTTTTTTCTTTAGGAACATTTGTCATCAAGGTGACAGCCAATGACGCAGATGATCCTACAACTGGCTATCATGCTCGCATCCTATACAACTTAGAACAAGGCCAACCATACTTTTCTGTTGAGCCAACAACAGGTATATGAGAATTAAAAAAATAATGCAATTCTTCATGATTCTCAAGAGGAGAAATATCAGCACAAATAATTTGGTTGAAAACATGTTCTATAGTAGATGCCATGTTTCAATATAATGTGATGTCATTCACTAATATTTAAGTTCACTGAGACATTTTATGATTCAGAGATTAGATTTTCCACATATATCTCATAGAATATTTATATATGTAAAAAGGTATCTTCAATAAATCTTATAAATCTATCAGGGATAAAAAAAGAGCAAAGGACTTTAAAATATGGGAAGTAAACATTAGAGAAAACTAAACAGACATCATATACCAAAAGACATAAAGCACATTAAAACCATTAGATATCAAGTGCATGAAGCTAAAAACCAAACAGATACATTTGTATTCCTAACCAGATATCTAATTTATTATATAATATTAAATATATATGGTGTCAGATGATAAAGAAGTCCATTACAACAGAGATTTTATTTTGCACACTTTTGTCTTTATATTTGAAACAGGGCCATTATATAATTTTTAAACAAAGATTATCATTGCAGCTCCAGTTCATATCAATCCCTTCAATACCCTTTAAAATAAGGAGAATTCATGTGCTTATTTTTTTGAAGTATATCTTAAAATGATTGGTTACTATTTTATGGTGATTGAACCCAGTGACTTATATATGCTGGAAATAAACCCTGAATTTTATTATCAGCTACAAACACATCCACTGACTATTTAATATTTATATAGTTCTATCTGTTTTATGAGTACTAATTCTTATGCTCCAATCCAAAGGGAAGCACTTACATGCCTTCCACTTCAGAACTTATAGACCTAAAAGTTTTCACATCTAAACTAATTGTTCCCAAATTTAGCAAGTAGACAAATGGACAAAGTTCCAGTTATTACTACAATAAAAAATGCTTAAAGTTTTTTAAAAAATAATGTATATAATAAAATATCTAAATATTTACTTTTCCCATTTATTTGTGAGATGTTGATGTTTGTCTTTCTCAAGGCTATTTGAGGTTAAAATGTATTATGGAATATGATGTTTAATTATATTGTATTGTATTGGATTGTATTAGTAGCAGTGTTCTAAATTTTCTGAAATATTATACATATAATATAGCAATGTATATTTCTGAATGTATAATTCAGAATATGCAAGAGAAATAATTTTCTATTTATAAAGTAAATTTGTTTTTTAAATATTTTATCATAATAATATTTTCTAATTATGTATTTTGACCATATTTCTCCCCTGGCAATCCCTTCAAGAACCTCTCACCCCATTGCTCACCTACCTAATTATTTTATTGTCTCATGCTTTCCTCCTCTCTCTCTCTCTCTCTTCAAAAAAAAAATCCTCAAAATGAAAATCAAAACAAATAAGTAAATGGCCAATGGAAGAAAAAATGTCAAAATAACAAAAAATTAACACAGAGATGCCTTTATGTTGGCTATCTTCAACTCAGCATGGAATAGATACACTGGAAATGATGTTGTCAGTGATAATCCACTGGCAGGAAAATAAACAGATTTTTCCTTTGCTAGCAGGTATCAATTGCACATTATTTCTTGGATGGGGTTAGTGCATGGTTAGGTTAGTGCTGTGACTCTATTTGCCTTTATTTGTGCAGATCTGGTGCATACTTCCATAATTTCTGTGAGTTCATATGAGCCTCAGTCTTGTGGGGTCTGGGAGAACTGGTCTCCTTGTAACCTCTTTTCATAGCCACTTAAAACTTAGGTAAAGTGATATGATGAAGAAATCCATTTACGACTGAATATTCCATAGTCTCTTATCTCTGGAGATTGTCAAGTTGTGGATCTCTGCATTTATTTCCATGTATTGCTAGAAAAAACTTATTTGATGAAGGGTAAGCAAGACACTGATCAAATAGGAATAGCAATGAATCAATTTATTTCACTGCTATATTCTTTTATTAAAAAATATTACTATATTTTCCTTTAAAATATAACCTAATTATTCTCATATTTTGTTTACTGTAGCAATGCCAGGTATAGGATTTATCTCATGAAATGGCACTTAAATACAATTTTAAAATCTTGTTGTTTACTCCCATAACATGTGTATTCTTATTGTAACATTATGTCTTACAGTCAAGTTGTTACTAAAGGTCATAGAAATTTAGCTGAGTAATATTAATTATTGACTATCTCCTGTGATATTATGTAGAGTAACTTCTAGAACCATGAGCACAAGTGAGTAGGGATAAAGCATCTAATTAGGCAATAACTTGACTTCTTTGTTTTTGATGATACCTAAGTGCTGCCTTTCGTGATTTTATTATGAGCTTTTACAGAGCAACCTGTAGTCTTGCAAGAGACTGTGATATGTAGGGATCCCATGGGATCTCTCCAATCAGTGACACATTTATGAACTCACAAGAAATGGAGGCGAATACCCTTTTGAAACTGTTCTTTTGCACATTGGTAGTTAAGATTTAACAAGAAATTTTAATTTTTATTTTTGCAGCAACAGAAAGTTACATTTTCTCTAATCATTTATTGTATACACCAAATCATGTGAAATTTTCCGGTAGTCATACTTTAGGAACTAAGATACATTTATGAACATTTTTTAAACCACGAAAAGTTATCACAATTATCAATTGTCATAATAAACACAGAGCAGCCATAGCATCTGAATATTGGATCTATAAATATCCAATATGTATAATTGTGCATATATATATATATATATAATTGAAACTGTCATTCTCTTCTGTTTGGCTTCTAGTTTTAACTACACTACATAAAGTTATAATCTGTTATCACAATTGAATATTATAACTCCCCATAAATTCTTCTTTATCCTTCTCTCACATTCCTTCTTATTCAATCTTTTTGTTCTATATTTTAATTTATATCTACAAAGTACTGCATATGATTTCCCCTTCCTTGAGAGATCGTCTCTTCCATAATAGCATTTTACTAGGTCCCTAATGTCTGTGGCTATTTTTATTGTAATGTTCACATCGAAAGCTTAAAATCTAATGTCCACATATAATAGACAGCATGAGATATTTGTAATTTTGGGCCTGGATTACTTCACCTAAAACTTGTTTCCCAAGTCCATATGTTTTTCTGCAAAGAGCTAAATAATGTTGCATTGTATAAATATACCACATTTTTATTATCTGTCAGTCAATGGACAATGTTTCTAATTTCTGTTAATTATGACTAAAGCAGCAGGGATCAAAGATAAGTAAATATCTCTATAGTAAGGTCTTTTGGGTACATATATTCTAGAGCAGTATAGAGATTTATTGATTCCCAGATTCCTCAGGAAACTCCATCCTAATTTTGATAGTGGCCAAACCAGTTTTCCCTCCTACCAGCAATAAATTTCCTAATTTCGCTGGCTTTTTTTATTTTTGTTTTCTTTTATTTGTTTTACTAATATTAAAATATAAAGATTTTATTCCTTCTTGGGATCTCAATTATTGAATTCTGACTTTATGCTAGGCATTACACCACATAATGGATTTTTCAAAGTTTTACCCTATGACCTCTTAAATAATAAGTACAATTAAAAATTATAAACATGGGCTTTTGAATCATAGAACTTAGGACTGTCTAATAAACATGTGGATATCAATAAATGTATGTGTTTAATCAGACAAGAATTCATAAGTGAACATAAAGGTTCAAATGAGCACGAGAAAGTGAGGGTAACTTTAGATTTCTTGTAAAGTAACATTTTGCTGAACCCAGGATGATAACCTAAGTCAGAGCAAAAGTATAGAAAAGAACAGACTGGCCACCTGAGTTGTGCAGACAATCCAAAATATAGACATTCATTCTTTAATAGGGAAAAATGGGGCTCCTGAAATACTTAGAATGTACTTGCTATGCTAATATATGAAGGTTATAGTCTTATTTAGTAATATTAGAAGAGTCCTGATCAAATTAGTGTTCAATTTTAGTATTACTGCAGATCTCTATATTAGTAGCTGTCATATATCAGAATGGGTGTTACACCATGGGATGTTTAAGATGTTAGCTAGAAAAAATGTCATGCAAAATAACTGAAGTTGTACTATTTATTTTTAAAAGGAGTAATAAGAATATCTTCTAAAATGGATAGAGAGTTGCAAGATACATACTGTGTAATTATTCAAGCCAAGGACATGCTTGGTCAGCCTGGAGCCCTTTCTGGAACAACAACCGTATCAATTAAGCTGTCAGATATTAATGACAACAAGCCAATATTCAAAGAAAGTAAGTAGGAAGTAACTTGCATTTCCATTTTATTTTATATCATGTGCATATGCACAGTTATTAAATTTTTCACTCTATACAGAACATTTCAGCAACTTAAAATTACATAAAATAAATGTGCTATTTTTTATACAGTTGAGTTGTCTTAATGTGAAAACATCAGAGAAAACTAATGTGTCTGTGCTCTAATGCTGCAGTGACAAATTGTAAACAAGTTTCTGAGTTATCTATTGTTTTTAAAAAGTTTAGTATGGGACCACTAGGCTACAATCAAACTACCCTGGACATTTCCTATATCTCATGGGCACAATCTACTTCATTCTTTATTGATTGTTGACATTTTTCTGTAGTCTGTGTAGTGAGCATTAGAGTTTCCTTAAAGGCAGTTAGCCAGATGTCTGTCATAAATTTAAAGGTTGCCTGATAATTCTTGACTGACCATAGATCCCAGAAGCATCTAGTAAATTAAATATTTCTCACACTTAAACATCTATGCAAAATATTTGTGCCTATATTTCCACTTTGATGTTTTCACATGATTAGAGTGGTGAGCTAAATGAATTAGGATAAATTCTTATGTCAAAGCCACTATATTAACAATGTAATTCGATCTGCAAGTTCAATTCCTTTTGTTATTTCAACAAACACATTCACAAAAGTACAGGGAATTGAGATGAATACCTTTTTGGAACTGTTCTTTGTTCATCTGTAATAATAATTTAACAAGAAATTTTAATTTTTGTTCTTGTAGCAAGAAAAAGTTACACTCACTCTAATCATTTATTGTATACATCAAATCATGAGAAATTTTTAGGTAGACATAACTTAGGAACAAAACTAGATTTACAAGTATTTTTTTAAACCATGGACAATTATCAATTATATAAAACACAGGATGAAGAAGATAATAGATATGCTCATCAACCATAGCATAATTTTTAGACTTTGATTATAGATATGCAGAAATGAAGCTGTCATTCTGTTTGGCTTCCAGTTTTAACAGAGTTTAACGTTTTGTTTACCTATTTTTATTTTATCAATTTTTTTTAAAGTTTTTTATTGTTATTACTTTGTTGTGTTTATGTATTTTTAAGGTCTGGTCTCACTCGGTATGGTCCAATGATTCCATGTCAATTCTTCTGCCTCAGTTTTCCAAGTGCAGAGAAGAATCATGGAATATAGCATCTGGGCAAACTACTTTTGAATTGCCTGTGCCTCTGTATGCCTATCTTTCACATTCTTCAGAACTGTTTCCGTTTGCAATTCTCCCTAATAGTAGCACTGGCACTGACAGATGGCACATTACCTAGCTGTTTATGCATCTTGTCCAATCAGTATATGTGGAAAAGTTGAACTTTCATCCTTGCCATCACTCATGGGTTTTAAAGGATTGATAGTTATAGTAGATTTTAATGTATAACATGTACAAAACTTTTCCTCTATAACGATTATTGAAATAGCTATACACAGCCAATACTTGCCAATCAGAAGTATTAAATCATTTAGCCTAACAAATGAGTGTTACATATTTCATAATTACACTGGTTAGTAATTGAAAAAGATAGATATACCATATATAACACTGGCAGTGTTAGACTATAATGGAATTTCTTCCTTTCTATATGCTGCAGTTTTCAGGTGTGGTATAATTTCGTGCTATAGTGTCACTTATCCTTTGGATCTCTTATGATTAGGTATTTCTTATCCCAATTAAAAACAAATTCAAGTATCATAGTTCTCATGCAGAAATATTATTATGTGAAATGATTGAAGTCAATCTTATTGAATTAACTAATTCAAACATTACACTGTATGCAAAATTAATGATTTAGTTCACACTATATGGTGCCAAATATACTTCAAGTGTAATTTCTTACTTTGTCTGAGTTGATGATTGGTATAACAAATTTCATGATAGTCGTTTTTAACAGTCTGTTAGCAAACTAACATAAATATAAGCATATCAACAAAAACACACACAGAACATGCACACCATATCATACCACACACACACACACACACATAGGTATTTAACACATCTCCCCACATATACATATACACATACATACAGACACACATACACCTCACACACACACACGTACAAATGAATACCAAAAACCCAGAAATATAGGTACACAACTCATTATCATCTGATAATGGAAAATAATTGTGTTGAAAGTTTTCAGCCATTTCTTTTTCATGTTTTATTTCTTAACCAAAACTTGAATAGTCTGAGAACTCTCTTTAATTGTCTTTTAAAATGCTTAAGAGCTTCCCAGGACTTCAGTTCTCTGTCCTTGTTTTACATCAGTACCTTCATCTCTCCCCTCCTCACAATGTTTTCTCATCTAATTTTTGTGCTTATATCATTGATCTACTTTTCTCTACTCTACATAGCTTTAGCGAAATTGTTGGAGGCACAGCAGATATCTGAACCATAAAGTTTCATCTCACTCGCACACACACACACACACACACACACACACACACACACAAACCTGTCAAATCCATGGTACAAACTAATTTCAAGTAATGCTTTAAAAGATCTGTTTTTATTGCCCTATCCATGAGCACATGAATCAAACTCTAGCATATGTACTCTTCTCTTACCTTAGAACACGTACAACTTTGACTTTTTGATATTCTAGTATTTTATTTTCTCAAATATCACTAATTTCAGTTCATATCCCAAAGTCTTTTCAACTATGAATGCATCTTACATTAGCAAAAATGTAAAACAATCTCACTACAGTATCACCTTCCCTCTTACAGATATCATGGTTATTACCTATTTAATTTTTAATACCATGAACTAAAGAAAGAATTTATATACATATTATTTTTCATATTATCACAAAACTTTAGAACATGACTTTGAATGGAATCTATGTTGAAACAACATTAAAAAGTATAAGGTAAACTGCATAGAAAATAGTATAGAAGAAGGAAATACCTTGGTTATTTCTAGTTTTGAAAATAGTAGCTAAATATAAGTCCAAAGATTCAAATTTTATCATTTTCATGACATATTTATTTAGGTGTATGTATCTGATTACATCATCGGATATGTGTCAAAAGACAGCATTCAGATGCCCTAGAACATGGGTTGTAGATATTTGTGTGGCACCTGAGATGATATAGGTGGTGGGAATAGAACTTGAATCCTCTGAGGAGTAGTTAGTGCTATTAACCATTGATCCACTGCCCAATTCCCATAACCTACTTTTAAATGTATTATACCAAATCATTATTTTACTTTCTGTAATTACAATTGTTTTTTTCAACTGAAAGAAATTCTATGGCACAAATTGTTCCTTTTGTTCTAAAAATAAAGTGGTAGCATATCAGTAATATTTAACTAGTATTTCTTTCATGTTTAAAATAATACAAAACTTCCAAATGAAACCTGTGAAATGGTTTGACAAAATTCATAAAAAAATTAACATCTTTTTAGATAATTTCATCGTATAGACTGCTTTTGGTCTTAAAAATTACCATGCTTAGAGTGTTAACATGAAGGAATATTTCTATATTTAGGCACATACTATGAATAATGAGAAATATATTAGTATTATATGTACAAATCTAAAAGAGATATAAATACTAAGATGTAAAAATGGTAGCTAGCAGGAAAGGCATGGTTTTTCCTAGAGACTACAAATAAAATATGCTAAAATTGGAAGTTTCATATATTAAAAAGTAATGCAAAATATCTGGATTTTGCTTGTAAAGGTTTCTACCGCTTCACTATATCTGAATCTGCACCCAGTGGAACATCTGTAGGGAAAATTCTTGCATATGACAATGACATAGGAGAGAATGCAGAGATGGAGTATAGCATTGAAGATGATGATTCAAAAACATTTGACATAATCATTGACAATGAGACCCAAGAAGGGATAGTTATACTTAAAAAGGTACATACATTTAAATTACTTACTTTAATGAGAAGTGCAAAATCTAACTAAAATTATATAATTATTTATGGTAATTGATTATATTTGCTTTACTAATAATTAAAATGAAGAGATCATGATATGTAGTTTGGAAATGAAATTAATTTAGAAATGAGTGATATAGTTTTATAAAGTACTTTTTAACTTGCATGTTCAAATTTAAAGGGATTTCAAGTGAAGATTAATTTGGAAAAAATACCTTTACTACTAATAATTTATAATTTTCTTTCTGAAGTAAATTTTATTTATTTCAAATAAGCATATAGTAGAGGTATATGTAAATTATAGTTTTGATTACTGAGTAATGAGTATAGGGGATGAATTTGCATATATTAAAATCAAACCTATATTAAAATAATTGATGCCTGAATGAATTAATGTTTTTGTTTTTTTAAGTAAAACTTTCACAGAAATTATTTCTTCTTAACATACTGCATTTATTTGTAGAAAGTTGATTTTGAGCATCAGAGCCACTATGGCATTAGAGCTAAAGTTAAAAACTGCCATGTTGATGAAGAGCTTGCACCTGCCCATGTTAATGCCTCCACAACCTACATTAAAATTCAAGTAGAAGATGAAGATGAACCTCCTGTTTTCCTCTCACCTTATTACATATTTGAAATCCCTGAAGGAGAGCCATATGGAACAATTGTAGGGACCGTTTCTGCCATAGACCCAGATCGACAACAATCTTCTATGAGGTAAGTCTTTAGAATAAACATTAACATTTTGTTAATTAATGAATAAGAAGTTTGAAGGGAATAATATTTCTTGAAAATGTAAAATAAGACTTTTGTAAACTATATCTCTCAATGTAGTATTTAACAGATTTGTATCAACAAACTAAATAAGTTTAAATATCCTAAATGTTTATCAAAATGCATTTAAAAAGTCAAGATAAAAAATATGTAACAGGCAATGCTGACCTTAAATTTAGCAGAATAATCGTTTGTGTGTGTGTGTGTGTGTGTTGTACATGCACACAGATGTGGGCTTTATGTATCTGTAGGTCACAAGACACCAAGTGTCTTTCCTGCTTTATCATTCTTTTCATTATTCCCATAAGATAAATTATTTCACTGAACCAGGTATTATGTTGGCAACAGGCAGGCATAGCAGGTACTTCTGTCTCCAAACTTCACAATACTAGAATTACAGGCTTAAAAAATGACAATCCTAAATTTTAACATGGTCCTTCTGATTGAACCTAAGTGCTTTTACCCACTAAGCCATCTTCCCAGTACCACTTCCACTGAATTTTATATTTTATTGTATTTAATTTCTTAATGTTTGTTAATATGTGTGTGAGTGTGTTTGTGTGTGTGTGTGTATGTGTGTGTGTGTGTGTACATGTGTGTATTCATGTGGGCTTGCTCATGGTAGATGTGTTTGGAGGACAGATAAAAACTTTTGGTGAATGGTTCTTTTCTTTTCAAATGTGGGTCCTAGATATTAAAATTAAATTTTCAGTTTAGGGACAAAAGCCTTAATCAACTGAGCGAACTTGCTGTCCCCTCTAAAACGTTACCTAGGGAGTAGATATGAGGGGATAGAAAATCTTGTATATACCACTTCAGACCACAAACTATGGCAATCCATATTTCACATATACAAATAGTATTTAATTAAAATTAGTTTTTAACATTCAAAATTTTTCTAAGAATAAAAGGAATAAAGAGACTTAAGAAAATGGGTGCAATAGATTTCTGTGTTGTAAGGAAAGAAACATTACCTATTTACTTAAAAACCCTAGTTTTAGTTGTGATATTGTGGCTGTTTTGACAAAATAGGAGGTGTAGTCTAAATGAATATAAAATCAAATATTTTGTGTATTTGCTTTCACCGATTTTTGTTTCCCAGAAAATTTTCACAGCCCACTATCCAGAGAACTATGTAATCTTACACATATTGATTTAGGTGCTGAGAACTCTTTTACTATTTGAAGGCACAGCTTAGACCCAGAAGAAGTACTTATGTGATGTTCAGATAAACTGATATATTATTTCCTTTTATTAAAAAGCACTTTCCTTAGAAAGTGGCCTTTAAAAATGTATGTTTAATGACAAAATTCTAATTATCCCTTAACTAGGAACAATGTCAGGATTTACTTTTTTCATAAGTCCAATATAGCTTAGCATTAGAAATCCTGCCAAGGGTCTCTAGATGATTTTTCTAATATTAATTTTTAAATGGATATTTTTTATGTACATTTCAAATGTTATCCCCTTTTATGGTTTTCCACCCCTGAAAACCCCCAATCCAATCCCCAACCCCCTGCTTCTATGAGGGTGTTCCCCCACACACCCAATGATTCCCAATTCCCCACCCTTGCATTCCCCTACACTGGGGCATCAAGCCTTCAAAGGACCAAGGGCCTCTTCTCCCATTGATGCCAGATAATTCCATCCTCTGCTACATATGGAAGTGGAGCCATGGATCCCTCCATATAAACTCCTTGGTTCTTGGATTAGTCCCTGGGAGTTCTGGGGTTCTGCTTAGTTGATATTTTTGTTCTTTTCATGGGGGTGTAAACCTCTTCAGCTCCTTCAGTCCTTCTCTAATTCTTCCATTGTGTACCCCTTGCTCAGTACAATGGTTGGCTGCAAGCATCTACCTCTATATTTGTCAGGCTCTGGCAGAACCTCTCAAAAGACAGCAGTATCAGGCTGCTGACAGTAAGCACTTCTTGACATCCACAATAGTGTTTGAGTTTGTTGACAATATATTGGATGGATCCCCAGGTGAGGCAGTCTATGCATGGCCCTTCCTTCAGTCTCTGCTCCACATTTTGTCTCCTGTGAATATTTTGTTCCACCTCCTAAGCAAGACCGGAACATCTACATTTTGGTCTTCCTTCTTCTTGAGCTTCATGTGGTTTGTGAATTGTATCTTGCCTATTCTGAGCTTTTGGGCTAATATCCACTTATCAGTGAGTGCATACCATGTGTGTTCTTTTGTGTTTGGGTTACTTCACTCAGGATGATGTTTTCTAGTTGCATCCATTTGTCTACAAATTTCATAAAGTCACTGTTTTTAATAGTTAAGTAGTACTCCATTGTGTATAGTACCACATTTTCTGTATCCATTCCTTTATTGAAGGACATCAGGGTTCTTTCCAGCTTCTGGCAATCATAAATATTACTGCTATGAACACAGGAAGCATGTGTCTTTATTATATGTTGGAGCATCATCTGGGTATATGACTTGGAGTGGTATAGCTGGGTCCTAAGGCAATACTCTGTCCAATTTTCTGAGGAACTGACAGACTAATTTCCACAATGGTTGTACCAGTTTCCTATCCCTCCAATTAAGGAGCAGTGTTTCTCTTTCTCCACATCCTGCCCAGCATCTGCTGTAACTGGTGTTTTTGACCTTAGCCAGTCTGACTGGTTTGAGGTGGAATCTCAGTGTTGTTTTGATTTGCATTTCCTTGATGAATAAAGATGTTGAACATTTCTTTAGGTGCTTTTTGGCCATTCAATATTCCTCAGTTGAAAATTCTTTGTTTAACTCTGTATCCCATATTTAATAAGATTATTTGATTCTCTGGAGTCTAACTCCTTGAGTTATTGTACATATTGAATATTTGCCCTTTATCGGATGTAGGATTGGTAAAGATCTTTCCCCAATCTGTTGGTTGCTGTTTTGTCCTATTGACAGTATCCTTTGACGTACAGATGCTTTGCAATTTTATAAGGGCCCATTTGACTATTGTTCATCTTAAAACATAAACCACTGGTGTTCTGTTCAGAAATTTTTCCTTTGTGCCCATGTGTTTAAGGCACTTTCCCAATTCTCTTCTATTCTTTCCAGTGTATCTGGTTTTATGTGGAGGTTTTAGAACCTCTTGGACTTGAACTTTGTACAAGGAGATAAGAATGGATCAATTTGCAGTCTTCTACTTGCTAACCACCAATTGAACCAGCAGCATTTATTGAAAATGCTGTCTTTTTTTCCACTGGGTGGTGTGAGCTCCTTTGTCAACGATCAAGTGACCAAAGGTGTATGAGTTCATTTCTGGGTCTTCAATTTTATTCCATTTATCTACCTGCCTGTCTTTATACCAATACTTTACAACTTTTAACACTATTGCTCTGTAATACAGCTTGAGGTTAGGGATTGTGACTCCCCCAGAAGTTCTTTTATTGTTGAGATTAGTAATTGCTATTCTGGATTTTTGGTGATTCCAAATGAATTTGCAAATTACTCTTTCTAACACTATGAAGAATTGAATTGAAATTTTGATGGGGATTGCATTGAATCTATAGATTGCTTTTGGCAAGATGGCCATTTTTCTATATTAATATTTCTAATATTAGCATTTGGGGTTTTTCCATCTTCTGAGATTGTCTTCAATATCTTTCTTCAGGGATTTGATGTTCTTGTCATACATATCTTTCAATTTTTTGGTTAGAGTCTCACCAAGATATTTTATGTTATTTGTGACTATTGTGAAAGGTGTCATTTTCCTAAATTCTTGCTCAGCTTATTTATCCTTTTTAGTACAGGAAGGCCACTGATTTATTAGAGTTAATTTTACATCCAGCAACTATACTGAAGTTGTTAATCACTTGTAGGAGTTCTCTGGTGGAATTTTGGTGGTCACTAATGTATACAATCATATCATCTGCAAATAGTGATATTTTAAATTCTTCCTTTCTAATTTTTATCCTCTTGACCTCCTTTTTCTGTCTAATTGTTCTAGCTAAGACTATATTGAATAGATAAGGATAGAGTGGGCAGCCTTGTCTAATCCCTGATTTTATTGGGATTGAATAATGTTTCTCTCCATTTATTTTGATGGTTGGCTGTATATTGATTTTACTTTGTTTTCTTATGGGCATTGTATTCCTGACCTTTCCAAGACTTTTACCATGAAGAAGTGTTGAATTTTGTCAAATGCTTTTGCAGCATCTAGTAAAATGATCTGTGGTTTTTTCCTAAGTCTATTTATATAGTGGATTATGTTAATAGATTTCCATATATTGAACCATCTTTGCATCTCTGGAATGAAGTCTACTTGATAATGTTGAATGATCATTTTGATATGGTCTTGTATTTGGTTTGAGAGAATTTTATGGAGTAATTTTTAATCAATATTTATAGTGGAAACTGGTTTGAAGTTCTCTTGTTTTGTTAGGTCTTTGTCTGGTTTAGATATTTTAATTGTGGATTTATAGAACTAATTGGGTAGTGTTCCTTCGGTTTCTATTTTGTGGAATAAGTTGAATAGTATCATTATTAGGTCTTCTTTGAAGGTCTGCTTGAATACTGCACTAACACCATCTGCTCCTGGGCTTTATTTGGTTTGCAGACTTTTAATGACTGCTATTTCTTTAAGGGTAATGAGACAGTTTGGACCATTTATCTAATCCTGATTTAAGTTTGGCACCAAGTATCTGAGTAGAAAATTATTCATTTTATACAGATTTTCCAGTTTTGTTGTATATAGGCTTTTGTAGTAAGATATGGTGAATTATTTAATTTCCTCAGTTTCTTCTTTATGTCTCCTCATTCATTTCTGATTCTGTTAATTTGAATACTGTCTCTGTGCCCTCTGTTTAGTCTGGCTAAGGGCTTATCCATCTTGTTGATTTTCTCAAAGAAACAGCTCCTGGTTCTGTTGATTTTTTGTATAGTTCTTTTAGTTTCTACTTGGTTCATTTCAGCCTTGAGTTGAGTTGTCATTTTCTTCTATTGGATGTATTTGCTCCTTTTTGTTCTAGAGCTTTCAGGTGTGCTGTCAAGCTGCTAGTATATGCTCTCTCCAATTTCTTTTTAGAGTCAGTCAGAGCTATGAAAATTTTCTCTTAGCTCTGCTTTCATTATATCCCATAAGTTATGGTATGATGTGCCTTCATTTTTATTAATTTCTAAAAAGTCTTTGATTTCATTTTTATTTCTTCCTTGACCAAGTTATCATTGAGTAGAATGTTGTTCAGATTACTTGTATACGTGGGCTTCCCATTGTTTTTGTTGCTATTGAAGACCAGTCTTAGTCCATGGTGATCTGACAGGATGCATGGGATTATTTCCCTCTGTTGAGGCCTGTTTTGTGATCAATTATATGGTCAGTTTGAAGAAGGTTCCGTGAGGTGCTGTACTCTGAGGTAGTGTCTGTCTTTGTCACTGAGGTGTGTTTCTTGTATGTAGCAAAATGCTGGCTCATGTTTATATATCCTGTCTGTTAGTCTCTGTCTTTTTATTGGAGAATTGACTCCATTAATGTCAAGAGATATTTTTAAAAAGTGTTTATTGCTTGTTATTTTTGATGATACTTAATGTTTGTGGGGTAGTCTTCTTTTGGGTTTGTCGGAAGAAGATTATTTTCTTGCTTTTTGTAGATTGTAGTTTCCCTCCTTGTGTAGGAATTTTGTGTCTATTATCTTTTTTAGGACTGGATTTGTGGAAAGATATTGTGCAAATTTTGTTTTGTCATGGAATATCTTGGTTTCTCCATCTATAGTAATTGAGAGTTTTGCTGGGTATAGTAGCCTATACAAGTATGAAGTTTTCTTCCTTTTTCTGATAACTTTTTATTGAAAGTAGATTTTATTCGATATTAGAATGGCTACTCCAGCTTGTTTTTTGGGGACCATTTGCTTGGAAATTTGTTTTGGATTGGCCCTTTTTCCATTTTGCATTTTTTTTTTTTTTGAGTGTTATGTCAGTGTTTTCTATGGTATCTTCTGCACTTGAGATTTTCTCTTCTATCTCTTGTATTCTGTTGGTAATGCTTGCATCTGTGACTCCTGACCTCTTTCCTAAGTTTTCTATTTCTATGGTTGTCTCTGTTTGTGATTTCGTTTCTAATTCCATTTTAACATCCTGGGTGGTTTTTTTCAATTCCTTCACCTTTTTGGTTGTGTTTTCCTATAATTCCTTAAGGGATTTTTGTGTTTCCTCTTTAAGGGCTTCTAGCTGTTTACCTGTGTTCTCCTGTATTTTTCAAGGGAGTTATTTATATCGTTCTTAAAGGCCTCTATCATCATCATGAGAAGGAATTTTAAATCGAAGTCTTGCTTTTTAGGTGTAATGGAGGAGTACAAGACTTTCTGAGGTGGGAGAACTGGGTCATTCTGATGCCAATTAACCTTGGTTTCTATTGTTTATATTCTTGTTCTTGCCTCTTGCCATCTGGTTATCTTTAGTGCTACTTGTTCTCGCTGTCTCTGAGTGGATTCTGTCCCTCTTGTGATCGTGGTTATATCAGAACTCTTCATAGTACAGCTGTCTCTGTGATCCTGTGGTTCTGTGATCTTGTGATCTTGAGATCCTGGGTGTGTCAGAACTCCTGGGTATCAAGCTGTTTCTGGGATTCTGAAATTGTGGTGTGACCAAGTTCCTGAGATTCTAAGATCCTGGGAGTGTTAAAGCACCTGGGAGTAGAGCTTCCACTGGGTGCTGTGGGACTGGGAGCAGAGCTAGCACCCAAGTTCTGCTCAGGCCACAGGCTCAGAATGGATCCTGTGCCACTAGCCCAATGGGTATTCCTGTATCCCTGGATTCGGGGTTCCCAGTTATTCCAGGTGTTAGGGCAGTTGTTGTGGTCTCCTCACTTATGACACTAGGCATGTTAGTGCTCCTGGGAGTTGAGGTTCTTCTGGGTGTTGTAAGACTGGGTATGGAGTTAGTGTCTAAGGTCTGCTCAGGGCAAAAGCTCAGATGGGAAGGGGGGGCATCTACATTCTAAACACATAATTTCATGATTTACACAAAAACTTGTTATTATAAGGAGCTTATCAGAAGGGATTAACAGAAGATCATTGCATTTATCCAACTACATGAAATCTTCCTGAGAAGATATTTGTCTGCTTTATCTGTGCCAGGAATTGTCTCTAAACATATGTTGAGTGATAATGCCCACTTTTTAAAGAATATGATATTGTTGGGACACAGTTACAGTAGAGATAAATGCAAGGCAAAACCAAGGTTAGACCTTAGTACAATGTGTCTACAGACATATAAGAACTCTAAGGTATACAGGCAAAAGACTGTCATGCACCATGTACTCAGATACTGAAGTGTTGTTTGTAAAAGCCATTGGATAGTTATGATTCTCAGGACACCAGAAGTAAAAGAAGACAAGGGTTTCCTCTCCATGACAGACTTGAAAGACATAACTGTACAACATGAGAGTATACTTTTAGATGAGATTATATTTCTATGAAATAACTATATTCTGTGTCATATATATGTGTGTGTGTGTGTATGTGTGTGTATGTGTGTTTATGTATGTATAGGTTTATGTGTATGTGTATATGTATATGTATGTATTACATGAAAACTTCCATGAAGAATTTTATAATTGTATAACACTTTTCTTTTATTACCTCCAAAGAAAAAAGCCATCATTGTAATGATGCCAGGCACAGCCTTGAGTACATAGACCTTGCCAAAGGAAGAAAATTTGCAGCTGAATAATTTACTCTACAGAATCAATTGTTCCACAGTTGTTTCACTAACATAGTTTTTGGTCAATACTTGCAATATGTGTTGTGTGGAGTGTGTACTCTGCCTATATACTAGGATAAAGTATTAAGTTTTATAAGTGAGTCTGAGGGCCAAATTGGAAAAATAGCTTTTTGCCATGCTGATGATGAGTGGATTAACTTCATTTTCAGGTAGAAAGAAAGTTCTAGCTCATGGAAAGTTGTGCTATAACCTCCAGAAATATACTACATTCTCAGGTTTGCAGACATGTTACACACACACACACACACACTAATAATAAATAATAATAATAATAAATAATAGTAATAATAATAATAAATCTATCAATACATAAATGTAAAAATTAGTGAAAAGAACACAGAACAGATACAGGAGTCTCAGAAGAAAGCTATAGTATGGACTTTATGTATAATTAATCTTCAATACCTTCTTAGCATGACCATCCCTCAATATTCAAATGTATTGCTCTCCATGATTCATATATATATATATATATATATATACACACACACACATATATATATATATATATATATATATATATATATTACTATATATATATAGTAATTGGGAAAACTTGTTTATAAATTGGAACCAATAAGTATAAAGAGACATGTCATTATTTATAGAAATACAGTGGTTTTGATAATGAAAATGATAAACAATAGAAATAATCATTATGTCCACTTGACTGGCAAATCTTATTTCTATTGACTTGTGATTGTGAAAACATCCAGATGAATGATTGAGGAGAATTCAGATTGTTTCAAAACATTATCAAGAAATCTTTTTAAGTAAAAAAAATAAAAAGTCTGAAAAGGCTCCTCTAGTGGAGAAACTATCAGACACTGCTCTAATCAAGTGATCAAGTATGTACACAATCTCTGTTAGCAAGACAGGGTCAGTATTGTATACAATTAATGTGATGCTGTAAAAAGTAAACAACATTTTTGTGTTATTCTTACCAAGATTATATAAACATTATATTCAGGGTTGACTATTATTTCCTAAACAATTTGTGTGCTCTTACCTGGGAAAGATTCTTTTCCCAATCTCAGTATGTTTTAGAAACTTGCCATAGTTTCTGTATGGTTAAGACCTCGACTTTTTCTCATCTACTTTGGTGTGTCTATCAGTGTTTTCCTCTTTCATCTCATATCATGTTGATGATATTTTATGGTTGTAGTTCCTGACATTACTAGAAAACAAAATATCACAAAATTCTGCCTGATCCTCTTACTCTTACAATATTTCTGCCCTATCTTGAGTAATTTGCTATTAACAATAGATGTGTACAGTTTTCTAGCAATATATATTAGGATTTGATTCCACAACTATGGGATTTAAATGGTTGGGATTTTCTACAAAACTCAATGTGTGTTGCAAAGAGAAGTTTCCTTGATAAAGGGTCAAAGCTATGCATATCTGTGGTTATCCCAACAATGAGCTTTTCAGGATACCCATAAAGGTGCAGTAATAAGACCTATATTTTGGTAGTAACCAACACCTCTCAATTGTACCTAAGATTCACTTAACAAGAGGAAAATTATATCTTACCCATAAAAGCTAGGCAACTACTCAGTGATTATGAATTATGAATCTTTCAGAAGAACCTACAACATACAATTTATTAAACCTACATAATCCCTAATTCTGGGTTGTTTTGGTTTTGTTTTTCCTCGTCTAATTTTCCTGTGCGATCTAGATCAATTTATTTGCTCCTGACTACTCTTGCTAAATTTTAGCAAATGCTTATTTAGCTACAAAAAAAAATTTCTCTCAAACTTCTAATGGTATTTATTTGAGATGGTGTTTTACAGGAACAGGGTTAGATGTGAAATACAAAATAGCAACCATTAAAGTATTATTTAATTCAATAGTAAATCTGTTTAATAAAAAAAATGTACCCACTTGTAGATATTAAAGTAAAATGACTCAAAATACTTAATATTGAATGAATCTAAAATTGAACTTTAGTCTAAAGTATCATCCTCTCTAATTCATATTTTAAATTTCTTTTGAACACCAAATCTCAAATTAGGATAACATTTTTAGAAAGTTGTCAACTAAAGTGTAAAATATTCACATCCCTGCCACATGATTATAGTAAATCTCAAACATCCTTACTTCAGTTTCAGTGTTCTTTTATACACAAATATAACAAAACACACAATGAAACCAGAAAAACATGTAGATAAAAGTTAGTAAGCACATACTAAATAGTAACAGAGCATCCATTTCCCCAAACTTTCTCAGGACAGACCAATTTAAATGCAATTCCTTGACACACACTATAACTTATATCAGGGAAAGCACAAAAGCAAGTCTGAAGGGCATGCCCAGATTCGTGGTACACTGAAGAAAGCATTCAGTATATATTTTCACTAAATTGGGTTCTATAACTATTACTTGACATCCAACCAGAACAAATATGTCTTACATATTAAATGTAAATGTTTGACATTGAAAGAACAGAACAATGTTCAAAAATAATCCAGGGAACAAAATGCATCAGAGGTAAAAGAACCTCAACATTTTTTCTTGGAGCCTCTCTCACAGGTCCCAAAGATATTGTTTACCATGAATTGATGTTTTGATTATGTTCCAACATTATGTAATGCAATGAAATTTATTTTTTGCAAATATTGTAAAATTATTTTATTTAAACATTTATAAATAAGTATATTTTTGTATGTGATAGATGGAACTTATTCATTGGAACAGTGCACATAATACAAAATAGAGACTAATAATAGAAGATGACTGAGCAGAATGCTTGCATTTCAAACAGTTATAAAATATTACAATTTGGTTACAATCTCTTTTTCTTTTGGTGCAGATACTTTCTCACTGGAAGCAAAATGTTTGATATCAATTGCAATGGAACAATAATTACCACTAACCTACTTGACAGAGAAGTCAGTGCTTGGTACAACTTGAGTGTCACAGCTACTGAAACATGTAAGTCATAGGGTCGATAGCTGTGATTAGTGAACAATTAAATAATTTTGAAATTAGAGGCTGACATGTGTTTATGTACTGTAGAAATAAAATTAAAAATTTCTATTTAACTATTTGTACGTGAGTTACATTACTATAAGTTTCTATCTGTTCACTGTATTTAAAGCTTGCTATACCCTTACTGTTAAAGTTTGAGTTTCTCTTACTTATCAATATTGGATTAATAAAAATAAATGTTGAATAAAAACACAGTATAATGAAATGCATAAATATAAAATATGTCTATGATAGAGCACTGTGTCATGCTATTTTCATGGATGTTTCTTAAATTTTAGCGTTCTCTTTTTTGTACTTAAATAGTATGTATAATAAAAATTATGTACATTTTTAAACCATATACTTTTGAAAAGAGAATTATAAGGCTGCTGATTAGGTAGCACCAGCTAAATTTTCCATTTAAAGACTGTTGTTTAACTTTTTTCTTTTTGCTGTTGTTTTGGTTGTTGGTTTCGTTTGGTTTTGTTTTGTTGGATATTTTTATTGGATATTTTCTTTATTCACATTACAAATGTTATCCCCTTTTCAGGTTTCTCCTCCATAACCTCTCATTCCCCCTCCCCATGTTTCTAGGAGGATGCTCTCCCTCTCACCCACCCACTCACACCCCATAGCCCTGACGTTCCACTACATTGGGGAATCGAGCCTTCACAGGACCAAAGTTTTCTTCTTCCATTGATAACAGATAATTCTATCCTCTGCTACATATGCAGCTAGAGCCATGAGTCCCTCCTTCTGTACTCTTTGGTTAGTGGTTTAGTCCCTGAGAGCTGTGTGTGTGTGTGTGGGAGGGGGTCTGGTTGATTGATATTGTTGTTCTTCCTAAGGGGTTGAAAAACTTTTAAGCTCCTTCAGTCATTTCTCTAACTCCTCAATTGAGGACTCCATGTTCAGTTCAATAGTTGGCTGCAAGCATCCACCTCTGCGGTTGTCAGGCTCTGGGAGAGCCTCTCAGGAGACAGCTATATCAGGCTCTAGTCCGCAAGCACTTCTTGGCATCCACAATAGTGTCTGGCTTTGATGACTGTATATAGGATGGATTCCCAGGTGGTGCAGCCCCTGGATGGCCTGTCCTTCAGTCTCTACTCCACACTTTTTGTCTCCATATTTCCTCCTGCGAGTATTTTCGCCTTCTAAAAAGGACAGGAGCATCTACACTTTGTTCTTCCTCCTCCTCCTCCTCCTCCTCCTCCTCCTCCTCCTCCTCCTCCTCCTCCTCCTCCTTTTCTTCTTCTTCTTCTTCTCTTCTTCTTTTCATCTTCTTTTCTTCTTCTCTTCTTCTTCTCTTCTTCTTCTTCTTCTTCTTCTTCTTCTTCTTCTTCTTCTTCTTCTTC
>JADRCH010000332.1:1220917-1240519 GCA_019843965.1 Rhynchomys soricoides
TCTTCTTCTTCTTCTTCTTCTTCTTCTTCTTCTTCTTCTTCTTCTTCAGGTTTGTCTATTGTATTTTGGCTATTCCTAGCTTTTGGGATAATATCTATTCATCAGTGAATACATGCCATGTGTGTTCTTTTGTGACTTGGTTACCTCACATCAGGATGATATATTCTATTTCCATCCATTTGCCTAATAATTTCATGAAGTCATGCTTTCAGTAGCTGAGTAGTATTCCATTGTGTGCTTTTTTATTTCCATACCAGGTTTCTTTATGTACCCCAGGCTGACCTGGACTTGCTGTGCTTCAAGCATAGCGATCTGCCTTCCTCTGCTTCCTGAGTCCTGGTATTAAAAGTGTGTGACACTGTCACCCAGAGGCTATTCTTTTTAACTTTAACAGGCTATAGTGTTTGAAGGTACTATTTAGAAGCTTAATATGCATATCTCTAACTTATCCTCTTTTTGGATGAAATATTAAAACTAATTTTGTAAGTAAGTAGCAAAGCAAATTTAATATGAATCATATTTAATTCTGATTATGAGTTGGAATATGAAGTATTGTAAAAACATTATTTGGTTATTGCTCATTTATTGTAGACCACAGAAACAGTAATTCATTTGAACTTCTGCTCATAGCTCCTGCTTTCAGACAGTAAAACTTTAATAATCAGCAGATACCACCTCGTTGTTCCCCTGTTTTTCCATTTCTTCAGACCTAGGCTCATAATATCTTTTCTGATTATAAAAATAGACCCATTCCTACCAGTTTGTTATTTAGTTATTGCCCTTTAAATTGAGAAATTCATCATTTATTTGATCAACTATATTAATTAAAGCTAAAAGTAATGGATATACAAAAGTTGACAAATACTTCTTGTTATTTAAGTTATTGAACATAAAGTAGCACAAGGGATTAAAATTCATATAGAAAATATCCTATGATATTTGTAATTCATTTTATAGAGAATTGCAAAAAAAAAATATTGTGAGTATGTTGTCATTAGGTAAGGCTTGAAGCAAATGCTTGTCTTATAACTCACTGCTTGTGATTACTATATAGCATTTAGAATGGAGGATGATTTTAATCTCTTTGGTCATTTATTTAAAATATATTGAACTATATAGTGAAACAGGACAGGTGAACTTGGTCCTAGGTTTTTAATATTCTTTCTATTTAAATGATAAAGTATAGCAGAAGTACTACTTTGACTATTCATGGCAGATGGAAGTGCCAAGGCTTTTCAAGTGAGAAGTCATGGCAATGTTTATACTAGGCACTAGAGCTTTTATCAATTCAGGATTTCTGAAACTGAATGATTATGTCATTCTGTAAAGCTATTGTAAAAAATAAATCAAGTCAGTTCAAGAAAGAAATTCAAATTAAAAATAAAAAGTATTCTCTTTAAAATAACTTCCAAGTACTAAAAATTGTAATTTTTCAAAGCTACAATAATGAGTCACTTCAAATATCTGTCATATATGAGAATAAAATAAATAATTTGCATTCCTATACTAGGTACATTTCAAAATAAGTGATTAGGGACAATCTTTACAATCTGTAAACAGTATATTTTGTTCTATATTTGCTTACTTGTCATATGTATATATGTACATGTATGAACATATATATGTATACATTGGTGTATATTTGAAGTCAAAGAATGTTTTGGAAGAATTGTTCCTCTCTTTTTACTACTTGGGTTTCAGGGATAGAAATCAGCCCATCAAACTTAGTGGCAGAACTCTGTCTTCTGACCAATGTCTCTTGCCCTACTGTCAATATTTGTAGATTCAAAATGCTTTAATTGTGATAAATTTCAAAAATTATTAGACTACAGAAAACATGTTTGGTTTAAAAAAAGAATGCTAGATGATGTAAATAGATAATGCTTTTAATCTAAGAAATATTGACAATCAGAGAAAATCTCTAGTAAATTCTCTTTTTTGCTGCTTTTCTTTTTAAAGTTTAGGACTTGAGGAAGACAAAAGTAAATTTTAGCATTATAAACTAGAATAAAATTATTAACACACATCTTTAATTTGTGAGAAAGCTACTGCTTACTCAAATGATTATCTTCAATTTTCCTTATTTATGTAGCTTTGTTAGAAAGAATATTTGTATACTTTGTCAACTTAGACTGATATTATTATGTATTCTAATCATACACAGTAGTATAATCTTTCTTTATGTGCATAGCATGAGCAATCAGGTAAGCCTTCATCCCCTAACAATTACCAATCTTATCCCACTGAGCAACAGCTTCAGGGTATTTGGAAAGAAAATGATTTCATAAACCCTACACAATTTACATGCATGTGTTCTCATGTGTGCACACACACATACACTATTCAGTCAATAGTACTGAATCAATTCTTGCTTAAAATATTATTCCATAAACATATGCAAGAAGATATAAACAATAGGATATATGTTGTAGAAGCCTAACCAAATGATGAGAGTGACATATAAATATGGAAATCATTTCAAGTTCTCAACAAAAGTACTTTAGCCATGGGGATAGAGAGAAGATTTAGCAGTTACAAACACTGGTTGGTCTTCCATGGGACCGAGGTTCAAATCCAAGCATACACACAGTAGCTTTCAACCGTCTATAAATCAAGATACGAGGGATCTGATGCCCTCTTTTGGCCTATGTGAACCAAATTAGTATACAAGTTACACGAAGGCAAATACACACATAAAATAAAATATAATATCATACCCTTGCTATAACTCAAGTGTATTTTTCACACACTTCTTTGACGTCCTTCTAAGATGTCTATTAGTGTTGATGAGGCTTAAAGTATCATGTGTCATTAGTTTTCTGATGTTTTTAACTTGAGTCCTACATAGGGATAGACAGCTCTCAAAGATAGTTAAAACTGTTTGACATAATAATTATTAACTCTGTAATATGTTACCGAAATTAAACATGTAGACTTTAAATCTATGCTACATTCTTTAAATGCGAAGAGAATGGTGAATCAAAATTATATCCAATCCCAATATCAAACCATATTGTCTTAATTCCACTTCATTAATAAGTGAGCTTATCAACAAATAATATATAATTATTTTAGCCTAATATTTTTAATTAAATGAGCTGTATGAGCTCTAATCTTAATCATGATTTTATAGATTTTCTTTTCTCTGCTTAAAATTTAAGTGCAAAGACATTTTAATGAATAGGCCAAACATCGAATATAAGTTTTTCTCGTTGTATAGCTTTATTAGCACTCTGAAGCTGTATTGACTTTCTAATTCATGTGTCATTGAAAATGTGAAGATTAGAGAAATTATATGGATATAATGTGATTTCAAGAGATGATTACAATATTAATTAGTTTTCAAAGAACATTGCTGTGGCAACATTTTATCTTAAAAATCTTTTCAAATTGTTATGAAAGAATTAAAGCATAAAATATTAATGTTGAACTATAATTTTATATCATAAGTAAAAAGAAAAAGATATATATAATCCAAAATTTAGAAGGCCTTAAAACAGTTAAAAGTTATCATATGAGAACTGAAGAAAAATTAAAGATCAAAGTCCATAAAATATAGGGTTTTATTTCTTCAATCACAGCCTTTGCAAAGCTAAGGTGAAAATTGCCTTTAAGTTCAATACAGACAAATTCTTGTGAGCATACAAAGCCAAAAGGGTTACAGGGTTAGAGTCTATCTCCAATAATCAGATCAATCAATCAGTCCATGAAGCAATAATAAGTTTTAGTAAATTTAGATGTAGAATTTTGAAACATTTTTCACAAAATATATTATATAAATGATGTATTTGATAATATGAACCAAACTTTTGCAAATTATAATTATTTTAGCTTAGACATGTATAGTGTATATTATTTTTGACAAACAAATGTTAAAAACTAAAATACAAAAAAATGAAACTAAATTGTTAACATTTGAAATGTAAACAATATAAACCTAATGCATTTATTTTAATTATAACAAATCTTATATATATATGGACATTTCAAGATAAGTGATAATAAATATGTTCAGGTCAGGAAGATGAAGTCCATCCTTATCTGTTTCTGATGCTATATGGTCATATTTCAGAAAATATCAAACCATTTTAGTAAAGAGGATACTGATATTTTCCCATATTATTTTTATCTTTAGGCCTAAAGGGTACAGGATAAAGAACAAAATTAAAAACAAAACAAACAAACAAACAAAAAAAAATTGGATAAGCACTTTCAACATTTGTATATCATTCCAGCTGGCATATTTTGAAGCAATTCATTAATTTCACTTTAGAAATTTTTGCTTGTGTCTCACTTAGGGTTTCTATATAACACAATGACCAAGGCAATTTTTGTAAAGCATTTATTTGGGGTTCGCTTATCATTTCAGAACATTGGTCTGTTATCATCATGGTAAGAAACATGACAGTGTCCAGCAGACATGGTGCTGAAGGAGCTGAGAGTTTTACATCTTTATCTGAAGAGCCAGGAAGAGACTAGCATCCTGAGTCAACTATAAGGAAGCTCTCTTCTGTAGTGTGTAGAGCCTGGGCATAGGAGGTGACCTCCAAAACCCACTCCTACAGTGAAACACATAATCCAACAAGGCCACACCTCTTAATAATACCACTCCCTATGTGACAAGCACACTCAAACCACAACATTTCATTTACTGGCTGCTATATTCTTATTCAGACAAATGAGTCTATGGAAGTGATAAATAGCTATAGCATAAAGCAAAATGCATTTGGTCCAATTTCAAAAATCCCTATAGTCTACTATAGTCTTGTAAATGCTTAAAAGTTTAAAATTCAAAGTCTCTCCTGGGATCAATGCAATTTTTTAATTGTAAATCCCTATAAAATCAAAATCAAAGAGTAGATCATATATTTCTAACACATCATGGCACAGGATACGTACTCATACCGAAGCATCATAGGGAAGAAATACTGAACCAAAGCAAGACCATAAAAACAGGTGTTCAAATTCTAAACTCCAAGTCTCCAAGCCTGATAAGTCCTCTTCATATCTCTAAGGTCTTTCATCCTTGGTAACTGCTGTTGGCAGCTCTGGCATTCAGCAGCAACAAACTTTGTTCTCTTAGGCTGCTTCTACTCCCTATTAGCAGCTTTCCTAGTCATGTATAACACTACTCTGACATGTCTAAAATATTGGGGAATCTAAAGCAACTTCAACTACACACCTTCCTGTTCCAATGTCTGGAATTCACACATGACCTTTTGGACTCTTCAAAAGGGATTAGGTGACCTCTCCAGCCTGCCCTCTATAACACTCAAGGCTCTGGTTGACTCCATTCCACTGTTGCTACATTTCTTTGTGATTATTCTACGGGACTGGCATCACCAAATTCCTGGAGTCTTAGATTGCTACTAGCCTTAACCAACAGCTTTTCATAGGCTCCTTTCATGATGCCAAGCCCCAATTTTTTTTGCATGACTCACCTGGCAACTTTAAATGAGGCTGTCCCTGTACCAATTTTCTTTCATGACCTCTCACAGTGCCAAACCTCAGCTGCTTTCCATGACTACTTTATGCCTTCCAAAGGCATAAAGAATCCCCATAAAGGCACCCAGTAATCCCCTGGGTGATTCTTATAATTAAATTAACCTGCAGTATGAGGAACAACTGGGACTATAGCAGAACACAGTTTCACTGTGCTCTCAGAAAACAGTCCCCAGACTATTTCACTTCAGTGATGCAAATCTCTTCTCAATCACCACTGATTTCTTGGCTCTAGATAACCTACATCAATTATCCCAGTAGACACTTCTATTCTTGACTCAAAAGTCAGAATCACATGGCTGAAGCTACCAAGTTCTGCTACTTGCTGAAGCTGAAACATGTCCACCCTTTCTATTATATTATCACTATTTTTCTGTTTTCAAACTACTCCACTGCCTAAGCTTGGCTGTCCTGGAACTTGCTTTGTAGATTGACCTTGAACTCAGAGCACTCCAGAGATCTGCCTCCTGAATGCTTGACTTAAAGTCATGTATACCACCATGCCTGGACATAAGCCTTAAACTATAGAACTTAACCAAGTTGAAACTTGAGAATATCCATCATAATTCGTGAATACAATTAAATTTTTTAAATATTTGTATCAATGTAAGAAACATCTATAGCACTGGGTTACATTATGGTATTGAAAAAAGCCCTTCATTTTTAACTTGTTTCAGTGGATGGTATTTGACCCACTCACCTACAACTGGACAAACAGATAATTAGAGGGGATGGAGCACTCAGTCCTAAATGAGATGCCTCTATCAAACTCCCTCACCTCTCAGGAATATTGAGTGTAAGAGGAAGGAAAAGATTGTAAAAGCCAATAGTGATAGATGGTTCAAAAAGAATCAGTTTCTTCCAGGTACAACAGGACTGATGCATATTTGTACTCACAGAAATTATAACAGTTGGAATAGTTTCTGAATAGGTTCAAATGAAACAAAGCCCCAGAATTGAGAAGGAGTGGCATATATAAAGTCCTAGTTCTAACAAAGAAGCTATTAAAAATTGATGGCTACAGGAAGAAAAAAAAGGAAATAAATTTCAAAAAAGGATCATAATAATGTGTTGTGGGGTATAGCAGCCATAGTCAAGTTCAAGTACCATGCCCAAGAATAATTAACAAACACTGTTGCATGTAGATTTTGCCACCCCACCTAAGCTCTGGGAACATGCTACCAACCCCACCTAGCTTCCCTTGAATCCATGGATAAAAGGCACAGACACATGTTGCTCAACTTCAACTTGCCTCTTTGGCACAATTGCTGGGTGCTAATTACCTCCCACCTGGAGAAATGTGCCCTTAACAATGCTTTTAGCTCCACACCTCTCCACCAGCCCTCAATTTTAGTTGGTCAGTTACCTTTAAACCCAGCTCAACATCCCCAGTAATTGATCCATGACTTCTTTACTAATAGATCAAGAACCAATTGGAGAACAGGACCTTAGCAGCAAAACCAGCCCTACACAAGACAAAACAAACTTCATTATGTATATGTGTTTGGGGGCACTTATTTTGATATTTTTTATATATTTCTGTGCTATTTGTTTGGATTGGGTATTGATTTCATATTTTTGAATGGGACAGAAAGAACATAAAGTTGGGCTGGTAGGCAGATGGCAAAATCTGTTCACAGTTGGGAAGTGGAAATAAAATGATTAAAATTATTGCATGTTTTGTTTGATGTAATATAATAAATTATAAGATAAAAGAAAACATGTCAAAAAATTGGACAAAACTCAAGAGATGACAAATTGAACAAGAGAAAGCACAAGAACCAGAAACCTACTCATTTTCCCAGTCAAGATTCCCATAAGAACTGTCCTGGAAGTTATAATATGTATGCAGATCACCTGCTACAGGCCCATTCAGGCTTGTGGATGATGCTACAGTCCATGTGAGCTTTTTCATTTTGATTTAGCAGTTCTTGAATTCTTGATGTCCTCCATTCCCCATGAATGTTATATTCATTAAATATCCATTTCAAAGTGGATCCCTGAGCGTTGAGAGGAGAGATTTGATGAAGACATTCCATTTAGGGCTGAGATCTATTATTACTCTTTGCATAATGTCTAGCCCTGGATCTCTATATTTGCTTTCATAGGATATAGAAAGTGAATGAATCAATGATTGAATGAACAACTGAATGAAACCTTAGCCACTAGAGTAAATGTTAACATCTAACTGTCACTTAAACCTGCTAAGAGAAGGAAAATCATTTTTTTCCTATAGAATTACCCAGGGTATACCAACCACTCCATGGACAGATCTCATTTTCAAGAGTAATTGAACAATATATTCCAACATGTGCTACACAGTTTTGGATGTGTGTGTGTGTGTGTGTGTGTGTGTGTGTGTGTGTGTGTTTACTTTTGTTAGAGGTGACTGGTTTCCTCTGCTACTATTATGTTTATTTGTTTTTTGTTTTATGGGTTTGAGTATTTTTGGTGTAGTTTTATTCTTTTGTCTTGGTTTAGTGAAGTGACCCGTGACATTTTTTTTTAAATAATGTAAAATGAAAAAAATAAAATAAGTAAATGACTAAATTAAAAAAAAAAAAAACACAACAAAAAACAACTAAAATACCCCTACTACATTGGGCCAAATTTAAAGGAAATTAAAATGTTAAATACTGACCAAGAGAAAAACTTTGTTCAGGATAGTTTTCTGGAATCCCCAAGCTGGAAAGACTGTGCCATGTGTTTCAGGAGTTTATAAGGACAAACCTTTAGGTCACCATACTTTCCCAGGAAGCTTTGTTATTTTCTAGAACTACCTTTCCAAGCATTCTAGGAAGTTACCTGATTGCTGGACAGGAGGAGCTGACAGGTTAATTTGGGGGTCATTATACAGTTATTTGACTGAAGTTAGCAACAAAAGGACAGGGAAACCAGTGTCAAAGTGAGTTGATTTCATTCATGTCTTTGAACGCAAAGTAAATATAGAAACCTGGTCATCAGCCGGGCAGTGGTGGCCCACGCCTTTAATCCCAGCACTTTGGAGGCAGAGGCAGGTGGATTTCTGAGTTCGAGGCCAGCCTGATCTACAGAGTCAGTTACAGGACAGCCAGGGCTACAGAGAAATCCTGTTTCGAAAAACCAAAAAAAAAAAATAAATAAATAAAGAAACCTGATCATCTTGAGACAAAGCATATATGTAATATATTTGGAAAAATGTAGAGATAAAAAGGGCATCTCCACAGTGATCTATCATGCTATATATTGTTATCTGTCATACTTGCCAAACTTATGTAATATGTAATATATCTAGATCTAGGTTTCTGCTTACCCATCCTCTGTCTCAGTGTTTCAGCTCAGGATTCTAAGAGCAAGTGCTCATAAATGAAAAGTGAAAAACATGACTGTCTTATATTCTTATGTACTTTTATGTAAAAAAGGCAAAATCTCAGAAAAGAATGCTGTTTAGGAACTTTGTGATATCTACCTAGCTAAGTGCAAAATGCTAGAGGTACTTTTAAAGTGACTGCTTAAATCTAATACCTATGATTGGTGGCATGTATAAAACTATATATCTATATCTATATATCTATATCATCCACCTATCTATCTATATATATATGTGTGTGTATATATATATATGTATATTTCTGACAATTCCCAATTTTCTTAAGTTATATATGACTAAACTAATTTCTTTCATTATTTCATGAACATGTGTTTCTGCATGTTTGTGGTTGTGTGAGAAATGTTATGAAAATAGTTATATATTGAAGTGAAAATGTAAACAAGCTATATGTAGGAAGACTTCTGGGTATATGCCCAAGAGTGGCATAGCTGTGTCCTCAGGTAGTACTATGTCCATTTTTCGGAGGAACCACCAGACTGATTTCTAGTGTGGTTGTAGCAGCTTGCAATCCCACCAGCAATGGAGGAGTGTTCATCTTTCTCCACATCCTTGTCAGCATCTGCTGTCACATTCTGACTGGTGTGAGGTGGAATCTCAGAGTTGTTTTGATTTGCATTTCTCTGATGACTAAAGATGTTAAACATTTCTTTAGGTGCTTCTCAGCCCTTTGATATATCTCAGTTGAGAATTCTTTGTTTATCTCTATATCCCATTCTTTATTACGGTTATTTGGTTCTCTGGAGTCTAACTTCTTGAGTTCTTTTCATATATTGGACATTGGCTTTCTATTAGATGTAGGATTGGTAAAGAACTTTACCCAATCTGTTAGTTGCAGTTTTGTCCTATTGACAGTGTTATTTTCCTTACAGAAGCTTTGCAGTTTTATGAGGTCCCATTTGTTGATTGGTGATCTTAGAGCATAAGCCATTGCTGTTCTGTTCAGGAAACTTTCCCTTGTGTCCATGCTCCATTGTGTTTATAGATGCCTTGTTTATAATAGCCAGAAGCTGGAAAGAACCCAGATGTCCTTCAACAAAGGAATAGGTACAGAAAATATGTTACATTTACACAATTTACTTGTATATTAAAAATAATGACTTCATGAAATTCTTAGGCAAATGGATAGAACTAGAAAATATCAAATTGAGTGAGGTAACCCAGTCAAAAAAAGAACACACATGGTATGCACTCACTGATAACTATATATTAGCTTCAAAGCTTGGAATACCCAAGATACATTTCACAGATCATATGAAACTCAAGAAGAAGGAGGGCCAAAATGTGGATGCTTCAGTCCTTAGAAAGGGGACAAAAAACTCATGGGAGGTAGAAAGTTGGAGGCACTTGGTAGGAAGATAAGAAAGAGGAAATGCAGGGCAAGATTGGGTATGAGAGGAGAAAGAGTGATATACAGAGGGTCAGGAATTTGAACAGACACGTGTAGCAGTGGGGAATGGGGAAAGTGGAACTGGGAGTAGCCACCAATAAGTCCTAGATGCCAGGAAAGCAAGAAGCTCCCAGTACCCAATAGGGATGAGATTAGCTGAAATACCCAACAAAGGGGGAACCTGTAGCGACTCTATCCAGAGGTTAGAAAAGGCCCCCAGTTGGGGGACAGAGCCACCCACTCATCTCCCAATTTTTAACCCAGACGGACTCCTGTCTAAAGGAAATACGGGAGACAAGATGTAGAGCAGAGACTGAAGAAAAGCCTTCCAGAGACAGCCCCACCTGAGGATCTATTCTATTTACAGACACCAAACCCAGACACTATTACGGATGCCAGGTGACAGGGGACTGTTATAGCTGTCTTCTGAGAGGCTCTGCCAGAGCCTGACAAATACAGAGGCAGATGCTAACAGCCAATCATTGAACTTAGCACAGGGTCCCCAATGGAAGAGTCAGAGATAGGACTGAAGGAGCTGAAGGGGTTTGCAATGCCATAGGAAGAACAACATTATCAACCTCCAGAGCTTCCAGGAATTAAACCACCAACAAAGAGTACAGCAGGAGGGATCCATGGCTCCAGCCACATATGTAGCAGAAGAAGGCATTGTCTAGCATCAATACAATGAGAAGCCCTTGGTCCTGTGAAGGTTTGATTCCTCAGTATAGGAAAATGTCAGGCGATGAGTTTGGAGTGGGTGTGCGGGAGTGGGAACATTCTCATATAAGCAGGGGAGGAGTAATGGAAGAGGGGGTTCTGGTGAGGAAATCAGGAAAGTGGATATCATTTGAAATGTAAATACATAAAATATCCAATAAAAGTAAACATGTATATTATTTAAGAAAAATAAGTATTTTATCTGTGTGTTTAACAAGGAAATTAAGGCTTTCAAAATGCATTTATATTTACTTTTACAAGTCACAGTAAAAATATAGACTGCATTTTCACTTTACAGAGTAACATATTGAGTATACATAAAACCACAAATGGAAATATAGAAAGCTCCAACATATACATAAAAATGCCCAAAGATTATGCTCTAGTCAAAATATGGAAATGTTATACTTTTTGGTGTGCTATGATCTGTCCTCCTTTCCACAAGGTTTCATCTAGTCATCCAGTTCTAGTTGGTAAAGAGGTTAAGAGAGCAGAAATAGATCATCAGATCATTTCCTGATCTGATTTACCAATTTGTGTTTTCTGAATGTCCTCATGTAATTTTTAATGATAAAAACAGTACAAACTTCTCAAACAAGAAACAGGTGACACAGAAGGAAGGGCCTTATTTAAGGTCTCATTTCTGGGGTGCTGACATAGTAACCCCAGGCTGGGACTCAGTTATGTGGACAGCTGCCTCCTTATCGTGGGCAACGTTAGTCTGAATATCCCCAGGTTTCCTGTCCATGCAATCCCTGTCCTTTGCTCCCTGTTATTCCTTCTGACTTATAACATGTATCTCAGAGATTTTCAAAAAGCCTTTAAGTTTGTAACAGTTTCTCTGCATAACTCCAGGCTTCAGCCTTCTGACTTCTTATTTCCTGTCCTTGAAAATGCTTTATCCTTTCTTTTGTATCTTTACCTGAATATCCCTTTCATAGCTGGCTCAAACACTAAAGTAAATCATATATGGGCTATTTACCAGCAGTCCCAGAATTTCAGGTTGAGAGGGTATCACATTGCCAAACACAATAAGGAAAAAAAATTTAAAGCCTGAATCTATAGAGATTACTTAGTCATAAATGCTTACTGGATATGCTAGCCAGTGTTGTTTCAACTTGACATATGCTAGTGTCATCATGGAAAAAGAGAACTCGTTTCAGAAAATGGCCAAGCATATTGTCCAGTGAACAAGTTTGTGGTAGATTTTCTTAATGTAATACTGACATGGTAGGGCTAAGATAACAGTAGATGGTGCCACCTCTGGGCTGGTGATTCTTAATGACACAAGAAAGCAGGCTTCACAACTAATGAAGAGAAAGGCCAGAACCAGAACTCCTCCATTGCCTGTGTATCAGCTCCAACCTCCATGTCATAGTTAGTCCTGTTTGAATTTCTGCCTTAACTTCATTTGATGATGGAATCTGTTATAGAAGTTCATCTACAACTCCTTTCCCCTCAAATAATTAAAAACAAAATAAATCTTTAAAATTATAAAATAAAAAACATTAAGCAATGATCTTTAATGGTCTCTTTGTATTTCAAAATAGATTATTACTTTTATTTTGTTTTTAACTTTTTGTGTCTTTGTATGTTCATTCTGTAGTGTTCATTTATTTATAGTTTTTAAGTTACGAACTAATTTTAGTGTTGTATAATATGATGTGCTATGACCTTATAAAAGATTTCAGTTGTGCTAGGACTTCAGATAGTTTGCAAGTGTGTTTTTCCAGTGCAAGTGTGAAAGTTAGAAACACTGGCAAATTATTAATTTCTGTTCCCAGTGCAATGCACTGGACTCATACAAACACTTCCAGTAGCTCATAAATGTTAGTAAGGTGTCCATATACCAATCATTCACACATTTTACCATCATCATGAGCTAAAACCACAGCACATAGGTGGCACAAATTAAATGGGACTTGAACTGAACATAGATTCTGTTTCTGGCCTTTGTTACTGATAGATATGTAGATCACAAAGACCCTCATCTTTAATTTAACCTTAAGTACAAATATCAGTATACAACAAGTTTCTAATTCAGTTTACTCCATGACTTTTAATAAACATGTCATTAATTGTATTTTATATCTTTAATTTCCAGATAATGTACAACAGATCTCTTCAGCTCGTGTTTATGTACAAGTTTTTAACATTAATGACCATGCTCCCGAGTTCTCTCAATTCTATGAGACTTATGTTTGTGAAAATGCTGAATCTGGTGAGGTAAGATTAGATCACCAAAATCTGAGCAACACAGCATTTCATACTTTATATTATCTAAATATAATATAGAATAAATGCCAACAGTGGATCCCATATTATATACTATATAAAATAAATCATTTGGGTTAGAAACCATGTATTATATATGTACATATGCTTTACATATAATTTTATTATATTTTTAAAAAATTGAAGTATTAAAAAATATTGCATTCCTGTACCTCAACCTTGATATTTTACTTCATCAAAACTTAAGTCTTTGTTATGAACAAAGCAATCTAGGAAGAGGTAGAAATAAATAATTGACAAATAGTTATCCTTCTGTAGATATTTTTTATTTCTAAGTTATTCTATTAGATTAAAACTTTATATTTAAAACTCCTAATATAATGATGTAATAAATAATAAAATACACCAGTATATAAGAATGCCAGGTAGAACTGGTTTATAAAGATGAAAATATTAAATTATAAACATATTTTATATGTTTATATAATATATATTATATATATTAGTTATATAATATAACTATATATAACTATATAACTATATATATTAGTTATATAATGTATATTATATATTTGATATATAACATAATATAATAAAATATAAAGTTATATATAATATGTAAGCATATCCTATATAATTGAATCTAAGATACATACAAAAAGTATGCATTTCAATACATATTACCACATGAGATAGTTTGACATAGCAGCAGTGTTTTCATTCAAACTATATGAAAGACCAACAGGGACACATTATCTGGCCTTCCCTTCTAAGATATCATCTCTCAGGAGACCACACAACTTAGTATGTGTAATACATATAGAGGAGTAGAGGTGAATGTAGTGGCATTGTACATTTCTAAATTAAAAATATTTTAGAGCAACCCTAGCAATTGAAATTTGAGTCCAATGAATGTGTGCAACATAATTAGATTCACAGAGTAAAGGGTAAGGTGATTGCCAGACTAAACTTGGGACTAATGTAGTATATGATATATTATTTTAACTGAAGAACAGAGGAAAGAATTCTAAACATCACTGACTCCTGAGCAACAACGTACAAATATATTAAGGGCCAATTAGTTAATTATAAATTCTGCCCTAGAAACTGTCAGCTAATTGATAGATATGAGTTAGATAAAGGAAATTATATAGAAATGACTATAAGCAAGGAAAGACATTTTTATGTTTGACAAGGAATAAAAAATACAAAGTAAAGAAACATATTTACTGATTTCATGTTTAAAGTTTAATACAGGAATATGAATTTCTATGATTATATCATTTAATTATAAATCATCATTCTGGTAATAGTAAATATTTATATTTTCTGATTATTGAATCAAGAATCCTTTTTAAAATAAACCTAGCAGCAAACCAAGAAAAAGATTAAGTACATCTTAATATTTTATTACAATATTTTCAAAAGCATTAAGTATTTGGGAATAAAAGGGGGGGACAATTAGCTGCTGAAAGGTAGACAATGAGATTGATCAGGGTGTGAATAATATATTTAGGGAAAGTCCCATTAGGATGAAACTGTTTTAATAAAGTCCTGAAGTAGAAAGAGAAAGGAGAGTATTGAACTCTACTGTTTAATCCGGGGGACTGGAAGAGTAAGTGATCTTGGACTGACACTGACAGTGGATAGAGTTTATAGGAAACTGTAACAGAGAATACCCATGTGTGTGGGTTAGTACCAACACTGCTTAGAATTTATAGTAAATCCTAGTGATAGGTATAGCAAAGTCCAAGCCATGGTACTTTCTGAGCTTAATACCAACATTTTTTCCCTCTTGGAGTAAGCTCTGAAATCAATACTGTGATTTAAATAGAACAATGGAAATATTTCCTATTGTTGTCTGAACCTGCACTTAAGTATTGATGTGCCAAAGAACAGGTCTACAGCATGCCATGCCCTCTACGTATCAATGTACAAGGGAAGGGTGGAAGAGATGTTACAATAGGAAGATATTGAAGTAGTTGGTGGAAACAATAGTCCTTGAAATAATTTGAGAGCATAGATTTTTGTAAGACATTGTACTCATGGGACAACAAGAAGATGTGAATTATGAATAAATTCAAAGGGTTCAGCCAGTGCATGGAGAGGTCAGAAATGTGTTTTGCTTGGTTGAAGAAATACATGAGAGAAGTAAGGTAAAGGAATGAAAATGTCAGCTGTGAAATCGTAAATTGTTGTGTAATTATAAATGAAAATTTTAAACTGTATTGATGTCCAGGACTTCAATATGGAGTTAAAGGGAAAGGTCAATGGTGGACATGATAAGGTTAAATGTATCATGCACCTGTGAGATGACTGTGTTGTCTAGATATTGAGTCAGGGATGAAAACGACGTGAAAATCTTAGGGAAATAGAAAGTGTGATAATCTAAAAAACCAATTAAATATTAGGTGGAAGAGGAAGGAATCATTTTCTTGTCTTGGTCTTTCTTCTTATTCCTGCTCCCCCTCTCTCCCTATTCCATTATTTCTTTCTTATAGGTTAAGGGTAAGTAATAACGTTCCTACTGAACTTAACCATGCATATTTTACAAATTTTAAATATTTATAGCTAACAAAATATGCTATAGAAATATCAGATATCTTTAATTAATAGAGGATAATTTATAAGAAAGAAACAAATAATATGGGGCTGGCTATACTTGCAGCAGACAAAGTTTGTCAATAAGCCTGTAATTCAAATTATACCACAAACACATGAAATATAAGTATATATGTGTATAAATATACATACATAAGTATTTACCTCCAGATGTATGCAATGACACCTGCATGCTCCTACCACACAGTGGATATATATGTATATGTATATGCATATGTATTTAGATTTAAAGATTGTATTATTCAAAGGAAGAACTGTAACAGAGACTGAGATAGTGAGAAAATTTTGGGGGGGGAGGGGGTACTTAGATTCATCAATACCGGTGTCATCAACATGAATGCCAAAACTTGTGCTGATAAGGATAACAACAATAGGCATGCTGACATGGATAGAGGAGAGTTTATAAGAACTTGACCATGCTAAAAGAACGACAGAGGAATGTTGAGAGTCATCTTCAGGGAAGAACAAGCACACCAGTCTACTACCTGATTTCTTAGTCTACCCTGAAACAATACAAATAACATTATGTAGACTGAGCAGATTGTACTTACATATTTCTGAATATATAAACACGTATAATTATCTAACAAAGGCCATAAATTTTACATTATACAGGAGGAAGGAAAGGAAATGAGGAAGTTATGTAATATATTATCATATAAAAAGATAAATCAATAACTTAAAATACTTAAGAAACAAACAGATGATGAAAAAGAACTGTGGTTTTGATTAAGTGTGAGAAGGACAGCTTAGGGAAGTGCAAGGGCTGAATGCTAGGTCTGTGAGACACAGTGGGTGTGTGGGTAGAAGAGCACCCTCTTGGAAGCAGGGGAAGGGGAATGAGATGGGGGTCCTCAGGAAACCATAAAGGGGGATAGCATTTGAAATGTAAATAAACAAAAATTAACAGTAAAAAAAAAAAAAAAAAAAAGACTGATAAGGAGGCCTAGAGTCTCTGTTCTTCAGTAGCAGAGAAAATCTGTTAAATGAACTCACACAACTTTTGTCACTTGATTTTTGACAAAGGGGATAAAACCATCCAGTGAGAAAAAAGACAGCATTTTCAACAAATGGTGTTTGTTCAACTGGAGATCAGCATATAGAAGAATGTAAATTAATCCACTAAAATCTCCTTGTACAAAGCTCAAGACCAAGTGGATCAAGAACTTCCATATAAAACCAAATGATATGTTTATAAAAAGATAAAGAGATATAATATGTTCTACGGAAGGGTAGTCAGGTATGGAGGAAGAGGGTGCCTCAGTGGGCCCATGCTGAGGCACCCTCTTCTCCCTGAGGAACCAGCCACACCACTGTATTGTATAGAATAGAGTTTCTTCAGGGCATGGGGAGGGGAGTTCAGAGTGTAGTAGAGGCAGAGAAAGGCAGAGAGAGTAGAGAAGTAGTGGCTTGGCATGACCATGTATATAGAGAGAGTGGAACGGACTGGGGAGGAGAGGGGCAAAAGAGGCAGTCAAGAGGGCAAGGGAGGAAGAGAGAGAAATGAGCAAGAGAGGGGGCAAGCACCCCTTTTTATTGTATGTCCCTACCTGACTGTTGCTAGGTAACTGCAGGGTGGAACATACCTGGCTGTTGCTAGGTTACTGTAGGGTGGAGTTTAGACAGAATACTAACACCAAATACGCTGAAACTAATAGAGGAGAAAGTGGAGAAGAGCCTGGAACATATGGGTACTGGGGAAATTTTTCTAAACATAACACCAATGGCTTATGCTCTAAGATCAATAATTGCCAAATGGGACCTCACAAAATTGCAAAGCTTCTGTAAGGCAAAAGACAATGTCAATAGACAAAACAAAAACCAACAGATTGTGAAAAGATCTTTAACCATCTGACATGTGATAGAGGACTAATATCTAATATATACAAAGAACTCAAGAAGTTACACTCCAGAGAACCAAATAACTATTAAAAATGGCATACAGAGCTAAATAAAGAAATTTCAACTGAGGAATAGTGAATGGGCAGAAGCACCTAAAGAAATGTTGAACATTCTTAGTCATCAGGGAAATGAAAATCAAAACAACCCTGAGATTCTACCTCACACCAGTCAGAATGGCTAAGATCAAAATCTCAGGTGACAGTAGATGCTGTCGAGAATGTGGAGAAAGAAATACTCCTCCATTGCTGGTGGAATTGCAAGCTGATACAACCTCTCTGAAAATCAGTCTGGCTGTTCCTCAGAAAATTGGACCTAGTTCTACCTGAGGACCCAGGTAGACCCTTCTGGCCGTATAACCAAAAGATCCTCCAATATATAACAATTACACATGCTCCACTATGTTCATAGCACCCTTATAGGCACCTTATAGGCAGAAGTTGGAAAGAACCCAGATGTCCTTCAACAGAGGAATGGATACAGAAAATGTAGTATATTTATACAAGGGAGTGCTATTCAGCTATTAAAAACAATGACTTCATGAAATTCTTAGGCAAATGGATGGAACTAGAATATATCATCCTGAGTGAGGTAACCCAGTCAAAAAAGAACACACATGGTATGCATTCACTGATAAGTGGATATTAGGCCAAAATCTCAGAATACCCAAAATACAGTTCACAGACCACATGAAGCTTAAGAAGAAAGAAGACTAAAATATGGATTCTTTGGTCTTTCTTAGAAGGAGGAGCAAAATACTCACAAGAGGAAATACAGAGGCAAAGTGTAGAACAGAGACTGGAGGAAAGCCATCCAGAGACTGCCCCACCTAGAGATCCACCCCATAACAGACACCAAACCCAGACACTATTGTGGATGCCCAGAAGTGCTTGCTGAAAGGAGCCTGATATAGCTGTCTCCTGAGAGTCTCTGCCAGAGCCTGACAAATACAGAGGCAGATGTTTGCAGCCAAGATTGAACTGAGCATGGGGTCCCCAGTGTAAGAGTTTGAGAAAGAACTGAAGGAGCAGAAGGGGTTTGCAACCCCATAGGAATAACAATATAAATCAACCAGACTCTCCCCTGCCAAGAGCTTCCAGGGACTAAGCCACTAACCAAGTAATACATATGGAAGGAACCATGGCTCCAGCCACATATGTAGCAGAGGATGGAATTATCTGGCATCAATTGGAAGAGAGGTCCTTGGTCTTGTGAAGGCTTGATACGCCAGTGTTAGAGAATGCCAGTGTTGGGAGGTGGGAATGGTTGTGTGGGTGGGTGGGGGAACACCCTCATAGAAGCAGGAGGTGGATGAATGGTACAGGAAATTTCTGGGGGGGAGGAACCAGAAAACAGGATAACATTTGAAATGTACATGGAAGAATTATTATTATTATTATTATTATTATTATTATTATTATTATTATTAAAGAAAAGGAAATCCACACCTATATTGCAACTTGAGCCTTAATGAATCCTTAAATGATAGACTACCAGGGGTCCTGGCAAGAAATGTGATAACTTTTCCATGTTTACATTTCGAAGGAATTACTGGATTTTAGGTGCTTGAGAAAAACAGCACAGGTTTATTAAATGGGAGAGTATAGGATATATAGCAACATTGCAAAAAAGTAATTAACATTTTTCCGTTTAATTTTAAAAACTCTTAACGTGACCATAGTACAAGATTAAATCTTATCAGGTAGTCCACTCCATACAAGGTCATTCTCCAATACAGAGGAAAGTACAAGGCTACCCTAAGATACACAACATTGTGAGAATTAAAGTTTAAGTGTAGTAGTAGTAGTAGTAGTAGTAGTAAAAGTAGTAGTAGTAGTAGTAGTAGTAGTAGTAGTAGTAGTAGTAGTAG